>JABUQX010066860.1:10000-12500 GCA_015478945.1 Trachelipus rathkii | reverse complement strand
TGCTTTTGTGAGGAAGTAGTCATAGTCTCAAAGCAGATATATTTTTGGTAGTATACATTTTTTTGTAGTCAATGGTCTATATATATATATTATATATAATTAATAAAATATAATATTATAATATACTAAAATTTAGAAAATATTAACTTATAGTCTAAATTATTATGTGATTCATATATTTTATATAATTATATTTTCATATATTATAATTTTTCATTATTTTATAAATTTTTAATAATTTGATAATATAACAAATATTATAATATTTCATTTATTTAATATTTATATTATTTTTATATTATTTATTCTATTTATGATATTTATTAATATTTAATTTAATATACTTATTATATATAATATTTATATTATATATATTTATTTATAAATATTTTATTATGTTTATTATATTTTATTAATTTTAATAATTATTTTATAATATTTATTTAATATATATATTATAAATTATTTTGATATAATTTAATTATATTTATATATATTTCATTATTAATATTACTTATATTATAATGAATTAACATTATTGCTGTTATCATTGTTAAATTCGTTTTGCTTACGAAATGATGGATTAATAATTATTTTATAATTTATATAATTTTTGATTTTTTAATTTTTTTTATTAGTATAATTTAAATACATTATAAATAATTATTATTTTTAAACTGATTTACAAATCATTTAAAAAAAGAAAAAGATTTTAAATTTATTATGAATTTAAAATTTAATTATTTTTTTATTTATTA
The DNA here is from genome assembly GCA_015478945.1 of Trachelipus rathkii. Classification (NCBI taxonomy): domain Eukaryota; kingdom Metazoa; phylum Arthropoda; class Malacostraca; order Isopoda; family Trachelipodidae; genus Trachelipus; species Trachelipus rathkii. Next base: position 11,742 of record JABUQX010066860.1, on the reverse strand, counting down.
TTTTTTTTTAAATATATATTTTTTTATTTTAAAGTTTATAATATATTTTTTTCTTCTAAAATATTTTTTTATGTATGTATATATATTATATAATATAAATTTAATTATCATAAATATACATATTAAATAATATTTTTTATTTTTATATTATAAAAAAATTAAATATTATATTTTAAATTATTATTTATTTATTAAATTAGTTAATAATTAATAATTTACAAATTTATTTTACTTCCAGAATGTTTTTATTTTTTTTAATTTTTAAAGTTTTTTAATTATTTTAATATAATTAATATTAATTATTATAATTTAATTATATATTATTTTATTAAATTTAATTATAAAAATTTCTAATGTTTATATATAAATTTAATATAGATTTTAATTTATATACATTAGTCTTATATATTTATATATTATATAAAATTAAATTTTAAATTATTTATATATTGTATTATCTATTAATTTATTAATAATTTTATAAATTTTAATTTTTTTTAAATATTTGACTTTATATTTTAATATTTATATTAAATTTTATACAATATATTTTAATTAAAATTTTTAATTTTATTTTTTATATATTTATTATAATTATTTTATTTATTATAATATTTACATATTAATTTTAATTTTACCTTATAATCATTACTTAATTAATAAAAAAATATACTTTTAAAATTTTTTTTTAAATTTAGTTAAATTTTTTGTAATATATAACATTACTTTATTATTTTATAATTCCTTTATTATATAACTTAACAATATTTATTATTTTTATTATACATAATTTTATTAATTTTTTACTAATTTTTTAAAATTATTATATTTATGTATTTCATATTATTATTATTTATATTGATTATATATATTTATTTTTATTATATATTTAATATTTATTATCATATAACTTTTAGATATTAAATGCTTTTATTTTTAATTATTTCTTATTATGTTATTAATGTATTATATACTTTATATTTATATTTATTATTTTTAAAATAATTCAATTTATTTATTAGTAAATATTTATAATTATAAACTATTAAAAAATATTTTAATTTTATGGTTATGTTTTTATAAAATAAATTATTTATTTTTAATTTTATTATAATATTACTAAATTATTATTATTTATAGTTTAAATAATTATACTTCATTTATATTATATATATTATATAAATATAACGCGAAGACACCCAAAACAAAAAAAGGCCAACAGACAATATTTATTATATTACTATATTTAATGAAAAATAAATTTAAATTTATGTTTTCAATAGTTTATTATATTTAAATTTTAATTTACGATTTTATCATATTTTAAATTTTTTTAATTATATTTTATTAATTTTATGAAAAATATAAAATAGAGAAGCTAAATTTATAAATTTTATTTAATTTAATTAAATTTTGTTTATTTTTTAATTTTTGTATTGGCCTCCTTGATCGACCATAATTACTATTTTCTATATTATTATTAATATTTAATATGGAAATTTTTTATTTATATTTTACCTTCAATTTTATTATAAATTTTATATTATTATTATAACATATAATATTTTTATTATATATATTATATATATTATTAGTTATTATTATTTTAATCAATTAGTATTAAAGTAATATATTAATTTATGTGTAATTTTTTATAATAATGAATATAATTATTATTATAACATTTTTAATCTATTTTATAAATTTTAGCAAAAGATAAATAGAGAGGCTATATTATATTA
>JABUQX010066860.1:2500-5000 GCA_015478945.1 Trachelipus rathkii | reverse complement strand
CGTTACAGTTTTTAAAAACAAATTATATATTTGCGAATAGCCGAAAAATTCTAGGGATGGGATTCATTTTTTTTTTTTTTTTTATTTTTTTTTTTTGAGTAAAAAATTTTTATTTTTTTTTATTAACTAAAGAAAAACCAAAGCGAAAAACGCAAAGTGAAGGGAGGAGGCGGGGTCTCCGCCTCCGGTGGACGACGGGGGGGACTATCCCCCCCTCCCCGGGTATGGCTCGGAACCCTCACGCTCTTTGTCTATTGGTGTCGCGGGGGGTTGCCTCCAACCAAAATCCCCTCCGGCGGTATGAAACGTCCCCCCCTCTTGTCAAAAAACAGCTCGAACCCCCTAATTTGGTGAAATAATTTTTTTTAAATTTTCGACGAATAAAAAAAAAAAAAAAAAAAAAAAAAAAAAAAAAAAAAAAAAAAAAAAAAAAAATTTCCAAAAAAAAAAAAAAAATAATTCACCAAATTTAGGGGGCTCGAGCCGACGGGGGACAGAGGGGGGGACGTTTCATACCCCGGAGGGGATGGTCGGAGGAACCCCCGCGACACCCAAAGACCAAAGAGGGTTCCGGAGACCATCCCGGAGGGGGGATTAGGTCCCCCCCCGTCGGTCCACCGCGGAAGCCGAGAGACCACCGACTGCCTGCAAACTTTGTGATTTACCCAAGGATATTCATTTAGATTAAAAAAAAAAAAAAAAAAAAAAAAAAAAAAAAAAAAAAAAAAAAAAAAAAAAAAAAAAAAAAAAAAAAAAAAATTAAATCCCATCCTTAGAATTTTCGGCTGATTCCAAATATATAATTTGTTTTACTGTAGGACCTGCCGTTCTCTAGCTACATACTGTGAGCATTAAAAAATCTGACCATCGCTATATAGATATTATATTAATATATATATTATTATATAATTTTTTTTATATATAAATATACAAAAAAAATATATTATATATATTAATATATATATATATATATATAATATAATATATATATATATAATATATATAACCAAACTAGACACAATAATAGAATTTACGACGAAAAAAACTAAAAAATTAAATTAAAGAATAAAATCTAAATAAATCAATTTGAAGCTCCAAAAATAAAAAAAGTTAATTCCTTTTTATTATCACAAAGCCATTTTTTAATTTTAATTTGCTATAATAATATACCAACCTTTCCAAGTACTAAAATTATCTTTGAGGACTGGTACTTAAGGTCGCATATATATATAATATATAATATATCAATATAAATATATATTATATATATATATATAAGTTATATTATATATATATAATTATATATATATAATATATATATATATATAATATATATATATATATATATATATATATATATATATCATTATAACATATCACCAGTCCCGCATTGCCGCAGGGTGTGTTGGTAATTGAAAGTTTAAATATTAATTAAGCTTATCAACACCATTCACGAAATTTAAGATATGGTAGAAAGGGGGTTTCATCCCTTTGCTATTAAGCAAGGAAAATTTTAAAATTTCCTTCAATGACTCGACGACTTCGAGAAACGCAGCTTCACCCATTTTAGATTTTAAAGTTTTAAATTTCTTCTTTTTTTAATTTTTACATGTATTTCATCTAGATAAACTTTCATTCAAAATAAGCAAAAAGAAATGCCGAAAAAAAATCTGTTGCTCCTCCATTTCAGATTTTTGAAAAAAAAAAAAATTATAAATGTTTAATTAAATTCGTTAAATTTTAAAATACCCACTCGTTAATAGAATTTTTTTTTTTACTAGTTACTGAAACTTCAATCCCAATGCACTCTCTCTCTCGAATATATAATCCTCAAAACACTTATTGTATTGCCTTCCAAGGTTTTGATACTTCTTTCCAATAAAACTTTCAGATTTTCCTTACTCTTCTCCATTCTTCCTTCTGATGCTTCTCTATTTCGTTTTCCTTGTGGCCATTATTGCGTCCACACTCGATGATGGTCGAACCATATATATATATATATATATATATATATATTTATATATATAATAATATATATATTATATATATATTTATTATATATATAATATATATTATATAGACCAACTGTATTATTAATATGATATAAGATATTAAAATGTATCATGTAATATTGCACATCAACAACTAATATATATGCATAATATATATTTATGATTTTGAATATACTTTATATATATATATATATATATATATATATATATATATATATATGTATATATATTATCACCCACCTCTTTCTCTTAGATTAGGGGTGAGGTGTGTTGCATACACCGGAAATAGGAAAGTAGTAGTAGAGCATGACACAAGTCAAAAAGAAAGCCCCCACCTCCTTACCGTCCGATTTACACCCTTAAGTGAGAACTCGTCGCAGTCAGAATCATCCACCGTAGGGTTTCACGAGACTGCGAAGGACCCTTACTGTAGTATCTCGTCAATGTGAGGTTCATCCCCTGGGCGAGGCCCACAGCCATACCCCCTC
>JABUQX010066859.1:95000-121117 GCA_015478945.1 Trachelipus rathkii | reverse complement strand
TCCAATTATATCTACGAATAAACCGATTATTTCATAAAAATCGAATAAATAATAAAAAACTTTGAACAAATATTCAAGTTGGGAATATTTTTTTTTGTTTAACAAATAGATTTATAAAAGTTGAAAGTTATACCGTTTACTTATTTATTTTTTATTATTTTTTGAGCTTGTACAGAAGTTTCCACGGCTCACGGAGGGGGAGGGCTTGCCGGGACGAAGAGCCCGTCCGAGGGGAGATTCCTAGATAGAACGCTAGTCATGGTCAATAGAAGGGCAATTAAAAATTAAATCTCATGGAGGAGAGTTAGCAAATATGACATTAGGAATAAAGGTAAGAGAATGTGAGAAGATGCAAGTCATTATGTCTTCAAGCAGTACGGAACGCAAAAAGAAATGTTTATGGCGGGGAATGGTCAGGACGGTACAGTCAATGAACAAATTGCGAACGGAAGGGGAGTGACGAGGTAACATAATTGGTAAGGGGGAAGGAGGGTCCCTCGACAAGTAGTGGCCATGCCAATGCGTAAACGACTATTTACTTGATAAAACAAAAGATTTTTAATCAAAACTCCTTGCTAATTACAGTAATTTATTCATTTTTAGATTATTGGAGAATGAATATTAATATAACTAAATATATATTATTAAAATTTTAGATTAACAAAATGTAATTCAAAAATAGAAGTAAATCAGCTTTTTCAGATGAAAGTCTATTTCTTTTTGAGCTGTAGATGTTGCTATCTTGATTAAACATACTCTCACTGAACATACTAAGTGGACTGGACCGTAAGCATTTTCTCGGAAGGTCTGAAAGACACAATGTTTCCTAGGTTTAAGATACTTAGTGGCTATACTTGTAAACTAATATGGTAGATAGTTAATATACCTTTATAGTGAAATGGTATGATATTATCTAAACTTGATAATGTAATGTGATAAGTTGGGATAATAGGCAAGACTACACCAGTTGAGCAGATATCAAAATTTTTAGCCTAAATTTTCATACCTCTGACCAAATTCATGGCCGGAGTTAATAAAATATACTAAATAAATATACTATAAAGTAGAATATAGTGAATAAAAGTTGCTCAAAAAGTAGAATAAGCAAACTAATAATGACTAAGTAGAAAAAAAGTTGAATAGAATAAACTAAGTAGATAAAGTAGAATAACTAAGTTTACATACATTAAAGTAGACAAAGTACAATAAACTGAATAAGTAGAATAAGATAAATAGGCAAAAAGTAGTATAAACTAATAAACAGTATGGAATAAAGTAGACCGCATCAAGAGAGAACAAATACTCTCGAAGCAGATGGGAACACGTTCACATCCAACAACGAAACATTCTGGACACCACGGACATCCAACCAACCCTGCAAGGAAGACCGCCAGGTACAGGAAACCCCATCATCCATCTCCACAAGGAAAATCTCTACGACAAACGGACGAAACTCGGGAGACCAACACATCTCAAAAGATAGCGTCCATCGCATCTTGAAGCGTCTACGCAGGAAATGCTACATACCAAGACTACTCCAATGAAGACGAATGAAGACGATCCGGACCAGGGACTTCAATTTTGTGAATGTACCTGGTTAAATGTGCAGAAGATGCAGGCGTTTCCACACCAAAATTGTCTGGAGCGATGAGGCCACCTTTAAAATTAAATGGCTACGATTAATAGCACTTGAACTACTAGGGTCTTGTAAATCCCCATGTTAAAGCCGAACACCATTTGAACCTACTAGGGGTAAGTGTGTGGTGTGGGATTTCAGCATTGGGCATCATAGAACCGTTTTTTTAACGGAGCGGTCGATGGGGACAGGTACCTTAACCTTGCTGCAGGAGTTGGTCGGTCCACACATTGACATGATGTTTGGTGATAACGACGTGAATTTATTTTTAAGCAAGATGGAGCACCTCCCCACTACCATCGCGATGTAAGAGGCCACCTCGATACAGCATTTCCGAACACATGGATTGGACGAAGGGGTAGTATTGATTAGCCTGCCCGTTTCCCAGATCTCACTCCAATGGACTTCTTTTTTATGGAGATACCTCAAGGACAGAGTTTATCGCACAAAACCAAGAACGGTAAATGCATTGAAATTGGAAATCGAAAAGACAATGTCGCGACATTCCAAAGGAACTGTTTCGTGTTCGTTTGCGACTCCATCTGTTCGCGTTATCAGCTGTGTCTGGACAATGGCGGTCATCATTTTGAACATTTGCGAAACATGATTCTTTAAATACCATGCATGTTCTGTAAATTCAAGCCTTTAAACTTGTCACTATGTCATAAATAAAGTTTGTATTTTCAAAGTGTTTATACATTATTTTGGACACCCATATATATATATATATATATAATATATATTATATTATATATATATATATATATATATAAATACCCATATATACTATACTATATAATATATATATATATATATAACTTATATAACAGAGTTATAGGCCTATAAAAGAGTGTTCAAACTATACTAATATTTAACTATACTAATATAATAATATAACTATACATATATAATAATATATTATAATAATCAAAACATAATAAACATGCATTAAATAGTATCGATGACGATTAATCGTCCAATAACTAATATATATATACCTTATATATAAACATATACTAAATATATAATATAAATAACTTGTGGCTAAAACTCTAAAACAACTTAACTACTGCGACTATTCCGCATAACAAGCACATCCGCGGAAATGAATTATCAACTATCCGCATCCGCCGAATAGTGAAAAATATACCCACTAATCCGCTACACCTCCAATACCTATCAATATATAATATACATATATATATAATATTATATATATATATAATATATACTATAGTATATATACTATTAATATACTATATAAATATATATATATACTATATACCTATAATAAATATATAAATATATTTATATATGTGTGTGTGTGTGTGTGTTTAATGATAGACCATTGAGCATAACCACACGAAAATTTTTAGAGAATATAAATCAAATTACAAATACAACATATAATACGCTAATAGTCAATATAAACCAAATAATAATAAAAGAAAATGCTTGATACTAATCGTACAGTCATACAAATACGTTGCTATTACATGGATTTAAAATTCCGACTGAAAATGAATATATTTTATGCACGAACCTAACAATTACGATCGGATTTGATGAAAACTATATTCACTCAACGAAAACCAAACCAAACCTAAAATAATTAAACTTGGCTCAGCTCAGTAAATAAAACTGAAAACTTTAAACATTATCATGATGGAACTTTGGTTACTGATAATGGTGAAGCTCATTTAGAGTTGACAGTTAACATACATTATTTTTTCTATCTTAACTAATACGGTCCGCGGTTGCACCTACGAAGCGCGGTTGTAGTGGGAGAATTGTGAACGTGGTTGGGCATTGTAATTTTTGTTCTATTTCAGCTTTGAATTTCAAATATGCTCTGGAGGTTGAGATGGGGGCAATCCTTGAATGGCCTATGTGGCTGGCATCTTACTGACTCAGTTGCTTATATGTTTATATTTCTATAATGAGCCTCTAAATATTTCTTGTTTCAAGACCTTCAATTAAAGATATATAAAATTCCTATTTGTTTAACATTTCAGTTACTTTAGTTTGAAATAATTAACTATTGTTACTTATTTTATATTAATTTCAATAAATATTATAATAAATATACCACGAATGTAATAATATTGAAACAAATTAAACCAATAAACCAACAAAATCAGAACATGACCATGACTAATAATCATTATATAAAACATGCGTAACTGACGCATTTCTTAACAAACGAACATAAAACCTGCCATCTTAATTTACAAAAACAGTACTTACTCTGGATGGGCATTGAAGCCCATGTATTGGGAAATAGATGAGCAATCACAGGAACCACTATTGAACTTGCTGTATGAAGAACATTTCCTGGCCATAAACCTCGTAGAGGATTTGTAGAATTTAATGCTCTCTGTGAAGTAAACAGGGGCCATTCCATGATGGCAGCTACCACCCTCTGCGAGAGTATAGAAAATAATTTATCTTCAAGTGAAAAAAAATTTTTTGGGGGGAAACTAAATAACATTTTTAAAACAAGTAGACCATGTAAAAAAAAAAATTCGCTGGGTGTTCTGAGTACCAACTCGGTTCAAATTTGGAAAGCAACAAAAAAAGATGGTTGTCAAAAGCTTATAAACAAATTATATCAAAATAAATTTAAAAAAATTGTTAGTGCACTACCTCTAACAGTACGTCTTCCATCTCCATCGTCTTCACATGCTGGTTGATATTCCCCGCCATTAGGCCAAAAATCAACGTGTCCTATGTTATCGTAAGTACCAAAGCAGTCCTGATGAAAAATGATATATTTACATATTTAATATCAATTTCTTTAAGAACAAATTTCTTTAATCAAATACAAACGAATTATTTTAAAAAAAGAATAATTCTCTAAAAATGTAAGAATCAGCTTATGAATGAATAATAATTAACCTGGATAACATCATTCAGCTTATAGCAATCTATCAATCAGCTTATGAATAAATAATAATTAACCTGGGTAACATCATTCACCTTATAGCAATCTCTCAATCCTCCAAAAAATCTTCATAGATTTAAATCAAGAATACACATATATTTCAGCTATTAGCATCGAATTATGAGATCTTATCTTCATACTTCTTTTCTGAATAATGCAACATATTCTTACTTACCATTTATTGAATTTAGAGAATCTACATTTACTTTACATTTTCTTCTTGCTAAATGTGCATTACACTAATCAGTCAAACAGTTCCTCTTACAATATATCTTCATACCGTCACATGGAGTCTCTATTTCCTATGATCTTTACTCCTTTAAATCAAGAATACACATATATTTCGGCTATTAGCATCGTCAGAGTCTGAATTCTTCGGAATCATTCATTGAGAATCTGCGTTGAATCTTCGCCAGTCAGAGTTTTGTTAATTCCGATTCGTATGTTGTGAAGGTAAACTAAAAATTTCCTCTATCATCACGATCTTCTCAAAACCAAAATTTATTCATTTTCTCACTAGTAACGTTTTCTCAAACTCCACCGTCATCTCAGTCTTATATCTTTATTTCCCATGCAATAGTGATGATAAAGGCTAATGTAACATTATTGCATCTGCCAACATTTATTATTATTATTATTATTATTATTATTATTATTATTATTATTTTTATTTTTATTTTTATTTTTATTTTTATTTTTATTTTTATTTTTATTTTTATTTTTATTTTTATTATTATTATTATTATTATTATTATTATTATTATTATTATATTATTATTATTATTATTATTATTATTATTATTATTATTATTATTATATTATTATTATTATTATTATTATTATTATTATTATTATTATTTTTAGTCGATACTCAAAGCCTTTCCTTCACCTTTCCTTTATCATTAAAGTAAATCTAGTTAAAAAAATTCTTCCACTTTTCCACTATAGTTACCTTTGGATAAATTCTTCTCTAATTCCACTTATACTTTCTTCTATCCAGTGGTATCATTAACCTCTTTAGTCATTTTGTCTCGAAATATTCATTCATTAAGCTCTGGAGATTAAGCTTGAGTATTATCATATTATCCCGAATTCCACATACAAGAATCATTTAATTTCTATCTCTGCACTTTCACTTAATAAAAAAGCACGATGATAATTTTTTATTTGGTTTTCCTGTCGCATACAAATTTATATATACACTCAAAAACTAATAACTTTGATCTTTTGATAATTTTTATAAAACCTGGACTTGCCAAAATCTTTTAAGGCCCAAATAGCAAATAACATGACGGTAATGACGGTAATGATGATGATTGATGACGATAATGATGATAGTTGATGATAATAATGATGATGACAAAAAATATTTTTTTTGAGAACTTGTACAGGTGCCGTCACTGCGCACAAGGGAGCGAATATGCTGCGGTGGAAAACTACCGTCAGGGACGACAACTAGGCAGAACGAAAAAGGGTGACTAATGAGGAAGATTTATATTCTAATTAGTAATTTCAATTCTCGCAGAGAAGCGAATACTGCATAGCTACGAAAATGAGGTGATTCTGATAATAAATAAGCAAGACGATTATGGAGTGATACACTTCGCAAGTCAGGAGAAAAGCGTGCGTCTGATAACCAACAGTGGGTCACACCCAACGAGATGATAAACGGAAAGATGGACAAATGAACCGCAGAATAACAGGCTGGGAGGTTGTCTTTCGCAATGAGATAGCCGTGTGACAGATTGGTATGGCCATTACGCAAGCGAGTCAGGATCACTTCTCCGTGGCGACCCCGCCTACGCGAGGAAGTTCATCCCCGCACGAGAGACTTGACATTACATAGCTTGGAATCTCGATAATCTTCAGTCCAGTAATACTGCCAACAGGTGAAGAATTCCTGACAAAGATGAGAATGGCAATTAGTGGCAGGAGGTCATGCTGGTTGCAAGGTCTCAGGAAGGTATATCAAGCAGGAAGTATTGGAGAAGGTAGTGCGATAAGCTGCTCTGTCAGCCTGTTCGTTTCCTTGGGTGCCCACATATGATGGAAACCAACAAAAAGTTACATCCTTTTTTCGTGAACGGAGCAAACACAAGAACCTCTGGATAATAGAAACCAGTGGGTTTCTAGTAGAATGGTCTTTTAGCACAAGGATTTGACTTTGAATCAAACAAGATGGTGTATGTGGTTCGTGCATCAAGGCCAATAATACTATTGATTGCCAGAACCATCGTCACCAATTCGGCCGTAAACGTCAATGAACAAAGGAGGAGAAAGTGGGTTAGAGTGGCCTGGAAAGACGGAAAGACAGCCGCTGCACCCACTCCTCGCTTCCTCCCTCTTTGAGACGTCTGTATACACATGCACTGATTCCGTATGAACGGAAAGGTGGGACAGGAATAAGGTTCTCAATAGAGCCGGGTGGGCCACAGTCTTAGTTAGAGATGACGAAAATGGGCACATCGCAGGGGGTGGATAGTAGTATACCTAAGAATTGGCATGAGAGTTATCTAACCACAAACCACAAAACTGATAAGGAGGCGAAGAATAGAGAGACTTCAAAGGATGCCGCCGAGGGTTAAAAGGGCACATGTTCCTATAGATAGTATAGGCTATATGATATAGGCTATTTGATATAGATATAGGCCTATAGCTTATATGATATAGGCGTATAATATATTCTAGCTTCTAGCACCTGCCGACCTATATTGTAGAATACACCGTTCTTAGTTGTCTGAACCTAGGGAATTGGATACGCGGGAATGGATTGGTGTACATTAAAGGGCAGGATGCTCCTTCTTATGAGTTATTAACCCTTACCCCCTTTTCTACCTTTTCTAGCATGACATGTCGCTACGTTCAACGAATACACCCAGCGTATTTAGTGCCTTTACCCCTACGGTTATACGTGTACGGGGAGCATGCGGTGTGTATTGGGAGGTGCTAGGATGCTCCTTCTATGAGTTTATTACCCTACCCCCTTTTTCTAGCCTTTTCTAGCCATGAGCATTATCCTATATCATAGAATACACCCGGTATTAGTGTCTACTCTTAGGTTATAGGCTATTTAAGGCATTTCCGATTGGTGTATATATTAGAATGTGCTAGGTTGGTTCCTTATACGAGTTAGTATCCCCCACCCCCCTTTCTAACCCTTTCTAGTACGGATATATCGTAATAAGGACAGAACATATCCGACTATAGCGCATACCAGCGGCCGGATTTACTATAAGCTAAAAAAGCTATAGCTTAGGGGCCCCGAGGTATAGGGGGGCCCAAAAAATTTAGATACGAAACGATAAAATAAAAGAAAAATTATATAAAAAATAAAAGTTAATAAAACCTAAGGCAATTATATATATATATATTATAATATATATATAATATATATATTATATATATATAATAGATATATATATATATATATATCTTTCTATTAGTTGTCGATAATAAGAATTGTAATAGGAATTAGAATTAAAGAAGTCCTTCAATTATCATCTCTCTCCCTCTCGCACAACACACACAAAGTTTGTTGCCACGTTCGTAAGATTTTTTTCTGATTTATCTTGCCAAAGCAGCCAAACGTACCAATGATGCAGCTTCTTTTTTTTTAATAAAATGATTAATTAAAAATTTTTTTTTTTTTTTGCTTAGGCCAGTTTTCTTTGTCTCCTGAATTCAAAATTATATTCATTGTGTGAGCGTATGAAGACATATACAAAAGATTTAGTTATTTTTTTAAAATAATGGCGCAATTAGATTCTTATCGTACTTACGTCTTGCTGAAAAATGCAGATTAAAACCGATTGTTTTTCACAGTAGATGAATTAAAATTCTGTATGCTGATAAGGTGATTCTGTGTTAACGTTTTTTTGAATGTTTTAGTGTTAAAAGGGGAGCGTTCAATCTTTGGCTCGGGCTGAGCCCCCATTTTCACTCCCCCTTAAAAATGGACATAAAATTCGGAATTTTCAGCTGATTTTGACTATTGGTTTGTAAACTCCAAAATGTAGCTTTTTTTTGGACTCTAAAACGTAGTTTTCCGGTTTTTCTGTGACTGGTAGAAATGGTTTCAGAATTTCAATTTTGTCTCAACTCTCCCGCAGAAATACTTATTTTATATCAATTTAAGACTCATTTGCCCGAAATGACTTTCAAACTTGAAATATGCATAAGGTCCATTACCTACAATAAATTAGCGTATTAAATTTATCGAATTTTTTAGTTTTTCGTGCTCAGCGTTGTCCAAATTTCCAAACCCATTTTTTTTTAATTTGAAAAAAGTGAAAAAAAAATTTCACATATTTTTTTTTCTACTCATTCAATCAACATCAAATTTTGCAGGGTTTTATAGTCGGCAAGATTGCATCCTTCTTTTACTTAGATAACTTCTTTGGATATGCAGTAGTTTTTGGAATTGTTCTTGGAACAAACTTTCAAAAATATGTTTTTGAGAATTTTTTTATTAAACTTTTCTTCAGATGGGTATAAAAAAACAATTATCTGACATGTAAAAAGTTGATTGGGCATCTTCGCGCTGACTATAAAGCTACCTCAAGAATTTGATGTTGGATCGGTCAAATTGAGGTTAGAAAACAAAAAACAAAAATTCATTGTGACTAAAATGTCCAAATTAAAATCAAAAAAATGTTTGGGAAATTTTGGAACAAGCGTCTGAAGGCACAAAACTAAAAAAAATGCGAAAATATGTGATTACGTAATATATTAAGGTAAGGAACCCCAACTACTATGCAATATTTCAAGCTGTTTGAAGTCACTTTCGGCGCAAAAAAAAATACTGAAAGTTGATTATGAAACCATAGTCATAAAAAACATGGACCTTTCGGAAAACAATGAAAAATTTTTCTCGAAAGGACATGACTCCTGACAACAAAGCTCTGTCACAGCAAACCAACACCGCAAAAAACGAAAACCACGTTGACATTTTTCATGATCTTTTTATTTTTAATTGTAACACGATCCTGAGGCAGATAACAACGTTTCAGCGGCCAAAAAAAAAAAAAAAAGGCTACATTTTATGGATGTGCTGTTCTCCAGCTAGTACTGCACCTATGTCAAAAATTCACGCAAGCTCTCAAAAATTCCAAGAATTCCATTTGTTCTATTTTAACGCTTCGAGAGGCCTTCCGCTGCCTTTACCAGTGCGACGGCGGCAATTTGAGGTGCGCAGCCTCAGACCGAAACTGGTCATGCAGGCACTATCGCCAAGAGCAAAATACTTGATTATCGCTTATCCCCGGCCTTATTCAAACTATCTGCTCCTTACCCTTCGTTTGTCCACCTTCCGATAAATTTTAACTCATAGTAGTAATACATTAAAGAATTTTTAACTCGAAGAGTTATCTTTTATACTCACAAATATGTCTCCGTAGAAGATATTAAGTTTAAATAATGTTTAAATGATCTTTACGCAGGCTACTTTAAGAAAAGGGGAAGCAAGACTTTTCCTTTTTTTTAACCAAAATTAGAAATGCCTACAGAAGTAAGAGATTCGAGGGGAAGCGAGTTAATACTTAATCAAACAACATATCTTGGATGATGTGAACAATGAACTTTCGGCATGCGACGAGACCGAAACTCCAAAGGACTTCTTTCATGAATATGTAACACATTTTCAAAAACCCTGTATGTAACATGATAATCCTGATAAACATTCCAGGGTCTTGTGACGACATCAATTATGTAAGTATGATCAGTGTCCAGGGATACTCCATAGCATCCCCTCAATGCGTTTAGAATCAATTCTTGGAGGAATGGTTCCATTTGCCTGATGATGATTATCAGCGATTTTGCCATGGAGAAAGATCACTTTGTTCTCACAAATGACGAGAGGATAATAAAGTGAATTTTAGAACTACACAATGTCTCATAAGCTAAATTATGTTACCTGAAGCCTCATGGTGCATACAAAGTGACAACCTACGCAGTTATCATATTTTATGAGCTATCGGAATGTACTTCTGCTTTTGTCAAAGGACCTTAGAAAAAAAGAATAGTTATTGTTAGATACAGTTCTTCGAATCTTGTGAAGTCAAACCTCTCCCTTAATATAATATATAGTAATAACTATATATATACTATATAATATATATATATCTATATATATATATATATATATATATATATAGTATAATATAGCTATATAATCATGTTCTAAGTAATATATATTATATACATATATCATATATATATATACTATATATAATATATAATAGATATACCTATAGATATATATATATATATATAGTATAATATATATAACTAGGTATATATATATATATATATATAATATATATATACTCCATCTCTCTACTCCTACTGCTATCGCGCTTTCTAATCACCGTATACCTACTCACGACCGCCCCTATATACTATTATACTAGTGTCATCATCCTACCCTATTACGCTATATTTATATATTATATAATTATATATATATATACTATATATATAATATATATATATATATGTCATACTATAATATAATATATTATATTAATAAGTATATACTACTATATACTTAAATATATTTATATATATATATATATATATTATATATATATATATATTTACTACTAAATAATATATATTAGTATATATATATATCCTATATGGATTTAGGGTAGAGTAATACATATATATTAAGATAGTATATATATAGTCAATAATATATATAAGCTTATTATATGATATATTACTATATATTAAATAAATGTACTACATATATATATTATACCTCCTTTAGTATATCATATATTATAGACATAACTATAAATATATATACTAATTATCATACCAGACTATATTCTCATATCTAACTATATTCAGAATACGTATATATATACTATCTACTAATATATTATATATATATATATATATATTATATATATATATATAATGTATATATACTATATATAATATAAAAACTCAGCACTATATATATATAATATATTATATCTATATATATATATAATACTACCTAATATATATATACTTATATATCTATAAATATATAGTGGAGACAAGCGCTGCGTCATACCCGGAGGCCTGAGTGTCGCAAGATACTCCCCGCGCATCCAATGGCGCTAGCGAGTGGTGGTTGGGGTTGGGTGGGGCAATTCTCAAGACGGCTATAGATATATTACCCCCCTTGAAGCGGCGATATTGCAATAAACATTGCCAATGTCTGCATGCAATGTCTGCAAATGTTGCAAACAAAAGTTGCAAACATTTTGCAACATTTTTGCAACATTTTTCAACATCGTTATTTTGCGTATTAAGAGACGTTTTAAGGGTCAAATTATGTTTTCGGGGGCGTAGAAGCGTTGTCGCGTCAACGACGCGGATGATCAAAAACCGAGGCTCTGGAGCACCGAGCCACCGCCCGAACCGCGTCACATCATCTTTTCGGTTCGTTCCGTCTCGATTTTCTATATCTCAGCTACCTTTTTTTTTTTTCCTGACCTATCACATTTCGAAACCTATGTATTTAGAAATCTGGCAGAGCCAAATCACTCCAAATTGGTCTTCCATGGGTTAAAGTTATATAAATTCTATCTGACTTACGTTACGAGCTAACTATATAATAAAATAATATATATCATATATAATTATATATTAATATATAATACCCATATATATATGATGTATATATATATATACTATATATAGTATATATATAATATATATATAGTATAATATATTATATAAATATATATTATTATATTACCCTCTTTTTAGCACCCCTACGGAGAAGGGGTGAGCCTCGTACGTGTCTCCCCCTTAATTTTGACCTCCCTTAGACCTCAGTCTTTGTAGATGACTTATGCCGTCTTTTGATGTTTACTGACCTGATATTCTCGTCTTGGCCTTGATTATTCGTGCCCTTCGAACCGTATCAAGGCTTTGAAATTGGAGCCTTTCAATAAAAGTTCGTGAGGGATTAAGAGATTTAATCAGTCGAAGCCCACAGCTAGCGTAAAACTGACGTGCTAGTACCTGATGTAGGAAACTATCCTACATGAGTCACTCATGAGTTCGTCACTGGTGTAATCATCTGCCCTAATTGCAGTTCCTGTATGTAACGTATCCTAACCTCACACTACATCTCAACAACAACAAACACACACCACCACACACAAATCTTCCCACACACACATCTCAGTCACACAACAAACCACACCCACTATACACATAACACACCCACACA
Organism: Trachelipus rathkii; assembly: GCA_015478945.1. Lineage (NCBI taxonomy): Eukaryota > Metazoa > Arthropoda > Malacostraca > Isopoda > Trachelipodidae > Trachelipus > Trachelipus rathkii. Next base: position 108,304 of record JABUQX010066859.1, on the reverse strand, counting down.
CACACACCACAACACACACATACACATAGCACTCAATATTTTGACTTTGCCGATCAACGTTTATCACCTCAGCTTTGAGTGCCTCAACTGTTGCATCGCCTCAAAACTTTGATACCACAGTAACTTTGATACCTCAGCTTTTGATACCTCAACCTTTGATTACCTCCCGCTTTGATTGTTCTCATACTTCTCTGTTGTCTCAACTTTGATGAGTCATCTTTTTTTGATACCTCAGCTTTTGATGACTCATCTTATTGTCTAGCAGGGAAAAAAATAAAAATGGAGGAGTTAAGAAAAGGAAGAAGAAGAAGAAGAAGAAAAGAAGAAGAAGAAGAACGAAGAAAGAGAGAAGAAGAAGAAGAATGAGAAGAAGAAAAAGTATAGTTTTGTTACACTTACGCTTATACACACACACACACTCACACATCACACCACACACACACAGTCTTACATTTTTATTTTTTTTTTATTTCAAATCATTTACTTTTATTATAGAAAAGCTGCATATCATATCACACTTTATAGTTAATACTCATCATTGACAGATATTAGTACAAGTCAACTTTTTCAAACAGAAGAGCATTAAGATTTAATTTCAATGTAGTAAAATTACAAATGGTTTTTGAAAAACATTTTTGGTTTTTAAAAAGAAGTTTTTGTTTTTCGAAAAAAACATTTTTTTGATGAAAAACATTTTTTTGTTTAAAAAACCATTTTCTTTTGATGAAAAAACATTTTTGTTTTTTTGAAAAAAGATTTTTTCTAAAAACATATGTTTCCTAGAGCAACTGTCGTCAAATTTTCAACGAAAAACATTCATGATTCTTAGGACCATAAAGCAATAAGGCGTAATGATAATCACAGCACAGCCACCGAGCGGTCCCCACCCACCTCACCCCCCCTCAGTTTTACACTGTCTTTTCATAATCGGCAAACGCTGTCATGACAAAATAATAACGTTTATTTACCATAATACATAACATATAAATAAACTCTCATCTCTCTCTTTCACTGAGGGTACACGACACTTACACACATTTCAGTCAATATGACTACCAGCCCATCATGCGATTTTCTTCACAGACTTCTCCTACATAAAACACAGATCTAATAATAATACATTTCTTAGCTGTTATTTGCATAAAACCGCTCATATCAACAACAAATAAAAAATCTAAATACTTCGACAAAAACATGACCGTCAACCGCTGGATCTCTAGTGCCTCCTCATTATGTATTGCAACTAAACCATTAGTAAGAGATTCAGGCATGCGCTAACGCGTATGATAACTAACCATTAACACGATTCTAGTAATAATTCTTTTCCTATATAATAGCCAAATATCCAAGTCCACAACTTCGTATACTAGGAAACAAAAGCTGCATCTATAACGCTCTGCAATACATATCATGTCAATATGCGCAAAATGTATAAAATAACCATTAGTTACTATATAAGTATTAACTAGTCATAATTATATAGGATATACATTGATGGCCGCATACGTCACTATTTATCAGTAACTATTTCGATCACTTGAAATAAGGGAAGTATATACGATCAACCTCATAATACAATACCCCTCTATATTATTATTATTACTTACAATATATTAGCTAAGAGCAACTACAAATATATCCAATACTAGAACGATCCGCTTCCTTCAACAGTCTCATCAGCCTACGCACCAGCTACTACATGTTATACAATCGACACCTGAGCCGTGCATAAATATACTGCTTCTATCATTATACTCCATATTTTACTAATATGCGAGATAATATATACTAAATCCCATATTAATTGTATCTGACCTCTTTCTATCCAACCAGATGCATAAACCATGGCATTAGTTCTTTTAATCAATATTTACCTTATTATCGTACAGAACAACTCAAACTGCGAGCTCATCATACACCACAAGTCCTTCTTATGATTTATGTTGACACTTTATATACTGATCAATCTATAGCTACATATATATATATATATATATATATATATTATATATATATAACAGCGTAGTAACTAAATAATACTACATATGAGTCTATATATATATTATTATATGAGGAAGTACGGTTTCAGTATATGTACTATACTATAGCCGCCACTTAGTAATATAACTACATATATATATATATATTATATATATATAAATATTAACGAGAAATAAATGTGTTAAGACAGATACTTAAAATATTACCAGAAACAACAAGTTTTTAAATTATATAGTATAGTTATATCAACATCTCTTATACTATATATATATATATATATATATGTATAATATATATATATAATATATATATATATTTATATATATATATATTATAATATATACAGAGGTGGGATATATATATATATTAATCACATTTGCGCAGAACACATGAGATGAAGTTGAAACTGTGCATTCTTTTTTCTAGGACTAAGAAATTGCTTTCCTTTTGAAATACATAGAATAAATATCTCGAGATGCAAACCAACCCATTCTTCAGCATATTCAGGCTCTAGAGATTGCATTTCTCCATGCAAAGAGAAGTTAAAAGAGTATCAACCCATTCAGTTGTCACGTTCAACAGCAACTAGCTGTATACAAATTATTACATTCTAGTATACCACCGGTGCTTTGCGCCCATTCACATTCACGACTCGTTAAATCTTGTTATAAAAAAACCATAGGCTAGATGTATTAATTCAACAAGTATGTCGACATTGTCAAGATGCATTAATATTTCTTCCTCCTATTATTTTTAACAAGGTTGTAAATATTCTCATGCGAATGTAAACAGAACCCTATTCTTGGACGTATGAATGTGTTAGCTGAGAAAGGTTTCCAGTAATTACGTACATCAATACTTTTAACACTATCGCAATATGAGAAGAAAACAACATCTATTCTATTAATACCCCTCTCGCCTTGCGTTGCTAAGATATTTCACTAGTGACTCAATGGATTCAGCATATCACATACTCAGCCCATACCCAATCTTCCAGGTATGTCAATAATACGAGAATTCTTCAACATGAAATGTAACAAATGTGTTATCGATTAACACCTATCGTCAGACACTACAGGCTATGTATAACATCACCATTAGGTAGAATAGAATATAAAAAGATACAGCTTCGGGAATAAACAAATTTAAGGTTCCTCGTAAATATTTATCCTTACAAGCGTTGGAGGTGAGACAAGGAAGCCATGGTTGTTAAGCCTCATGAAAATCGTACTGAAGAAACTTTGTATATAAAACGGTCTCAAATCGTAGATAATATATTTCAAACAATCATAGAAAGGAAAACAAGATTACAACTACTAACCGCATTATCAAACTCTAAGAAAGTCATATAATTCACGCCTTACACGACAGCGATAAAACATGTTTACAAAGATTATGGCAATATACAAACTAAACTGATGAAAATGCTATACAAAGGAAAGGTTCTATATTCATAAATTATACAATGTAGAAAAATGATCTTTGACAAAACAAAAAAAAACACTATATAAAACTGAAACAAACAAAATAATAATAATAATAATAATAATAATAATAATAATAGAATAATAATAATAATAAAATAATAATAATAATAATAATAATTAATAATAAACAACCCCGTGAATATATATAATTTTGTATTTATATAATATATATATATATATATATATATATATATACTAATATATATATATATACTATATAGTAAATATATATAATATATTTTATATTATATTTGATATTCACTATCATAATGCTGGCTTTACCCTGAGACAATCATTAAGACTTAGTCGGGATCCAAGTCCTTAGCACAAATGCAGCTATCTTCGTTATGTAGATATAATATGACTTTTTTCAATTCCTCAAACTCCATCCAGAGCTTACAAGTACCGATTGCAAGTTCTCTCCCGACACTACCATATCCGCTTTCCTAGACGCATTCCGGCAGATCATTCACGTAAAGGGATTCTTCAAGCTGACGAATAAATGTATGATCACATTTCATCGAAGCTAAAGAACGCATTAATTATATTTTCCGAATCTTTAGGTAACAGTTTTTTAAAATGTATTGAATATGCCTGCGTGTATAACAATAATGAGCTGCAGTAACATAATCGGTTAACAATTCTGTTTTACGCAACTGTTTTAACATTTTCTCTCGACCTCTGACCCATATATTTTTATTCTGGGGACTGTGCCTCTAAATAGAAACCATATATTCATCATGCGTACTAAAATAACTCCTGTCGTATCCTTTCCTGTCTCTGCCACGCATTATTCTAAGATCCATATATTCATAATCCCTAGACTAATTAGAGAATTTAAAGTAAGTTTCTTATTTCATCATGATTTCCACCCCCACTGATAACTATTTCCAAACGATTTAGATACTGTGGGACTTAAAGTGTTCATTCACCCATGCTTCAGCCATGTTGCGCATACACACAACAGGTAATCCTCCCTCGAACCTCATCAAAAAGACGACCGTTCTGGTATATTCTATTGCGTTCACTACATCTGGAAGTAGGTAAAACGTCTTGGCATTCTTTCTATGTAGTATAGGAAGATACATACAATTTTTTCCGGAATATTGATTTCCCAATGCACGCAATGGCACGTAATAGAGTGTATTTATAAGACGAATCATTCTAACGGTAGGAATATACATCATGTGAAATAAGAACACTTTTAAGTACAGAGCACAACCTTCACCAACGTTCAATCTAAACCGAAAATGACGATGAAATAAGCTTCGAGAGAAAGTAATAATGTAATATTACTGGAACAAACACAAGTCTAAGAGATAAGGAATATTTTAAACCAATCACGGAAAGGTATAGGATAGATTCAGCCAAATCACAGCAGTAGGCAAATGTAGATAACGTTTTCAATTTCAGTGATGAAATAATTTATGTAACACTTTATATATTATATATATTATATTATACTATTATATAATACTATATATAATTATATATATATATATTATATAATATATATATTAGATATCACTATATATATAGTATATATATAATATTATATATATATATGGGTAAACATATACATAGGATAGGTCCACATATGTAAAATAAAAGAAATCCAAAATAGCATCCCTCTATATATCTAAAGAAATACCTCTGGAAAGAGTCTGGAGGTAAGCATTAATTATGTGTGGATTTAGGTATCACCCGAAGGGGCTGTAAGCAGGCATTGAACCTCAGCCCCGAAGGCAGACGTCAACCCTCCTTCGGAGGGTAATGGCCTGACTTACCACGCCCCTTCGGGTATACCCCATGGAGATTCATTCATCTAGCAAGGGTGAAACCCTGGGGTGTCTCTCGGTGGAAGACGTATTCCTTTTAGAAGTATTTTATTATAGTAATTGCTATTTTGGATTTCTTTTATTTTACATATCGTGGAACCTCATCCTATGTATTATGTTTACCCTCCATATATACATACAACCGCCTTATATTATATATATATATATATAATTAATATATATATATAATAATAATATATATATATAATAATATACTATATATACCTATATCATATAGTATAATATATATAGTGTTTTATTTATGCTGTTTTCATGTTGGATATATCCGTTATCTACATTTGCCCCTACTCTGTGATTCGCATTGGCTGAACTATCCTATTACCTTTCCGTGATTGGTTGAAAATATCCTTATCTCTTAGGACTTGGTTTCTCCAGGTTAAAATATTACATATCTTTCTCTCGAAACTATTTCATCGTCTATTCGTTTTAGATTTTGAACGTGTAGAAGGTTGTGCTCGTCTAGAAAGCTGTTCTTAGTTTCCCTATGATGTAATATCCCGACCGTTAGGAATTGATCCGTCCTGATAAATACAACCTCTATACGTGGACATTTGCTGCATTGCGGAATCAATATCCGAAAAAGTGATGATGTATCCTTCTATATATACAAGAAAGGCCAGACGTTTACCTTACTTCAGATGATATGTGCACCACATATGATATAAACAGACGTGTTTATATGAGTTCCGACGAGTGATCCTACTTCTTGATATTGTATATCGCCAACATGCTGAAGATACGGTAGTAGATAGAATGAATACACTTAGAGTCACACTAGTGTATTAAATCGTTGGGAAATAGGTATCAAGTGGCGGTGGAAATCATGATCATAAGAACTTACTTGTAAACCTTCTCTACAAATATGCTAGATACGAATACTTATGGATATTACGAATTTTATGCAGCAGACATGCGGAACGATATACAGGATTATTTAACCCCACAATATAATGGTTTCTATATTAGAGGCACAATACCAGCTCTGAGATAGTATACATATGGCACGAGTTCGAGTAGAAAATTGTTAAAGACCCAGTGTGCGTAACACAGCAGAAATTGTTAAACCGATATGCTCGACTTCAGCTGCAGCTCAGTTATATTCGTTATACGTAGGCATTATTATACATTTTTACGTAAAAAACTGCACATCTCTACCTAAAGAATTCCCGGAAAAATATATCATTAATCTGAGTTCTTATCTTCGACTTAGATGAATTCACGTACAGTTTATTCTGTCACAGCTTTAAGACATCCCCTTTACGCTGAATGATCCTGACCCAACATCAATTATGGTAGTCGTCAGAGCGAGAGTAACTTGCATACGTATGTACTCTGGGATGATGCTGAGGAATTGCAAAAAAGCAATACAATGACTATATCTAATAGACAGAAGATACTGGCATTGATGTACAGACTCTGGACCGACTAAATCTTAAATGATGTCTCGTAAGCCACATTCATGTAAGGAATATTCATATATATATATATATATATATATATATATATATATATATTATATATATATATATTAATATATATATATAATATTATATACAATATTACAGAGTATTATATTATATACTATATATTATATGTATATATACTAGTATATATATAGTATATTATATATTTAAATGCATTTATATTATTATTACAGTCTATTATATTATTATTATTATTAAATTTATATTTATTATTATTATTATTTGTTTGTCTTCAGTTTAATATAGGTTGTTTTGTTTGTTTGTCAAAGATCATTTTCCGTCTACCCGATTGGTTAATTCATGAATAAGTACCTCCCTTTGTAAACACTAACTATCAGTTTGTTTGTATATTTGTGCCTAGATCCTCTCTGGAAACAGTTTATCGCTGTGGGTATGAAGTAAGGCGTGATTATATGACTTTCTGTGTTGATAGATGCTGGGTATGTTGTAATCTTGTTTACTTTCTTATGATGGTTGAAAATATTTATCTATAGATTTGGGAGACCGTTTTAATATACAAAGTTTACTCCCAGTCCGATATGTCCTATTTAAGCGAACTCCAACTGCGTATGGTTCACACTCCCACCTTGTTAACGATATATTTACGAGACCTTAATTGTTATTGCCCGAAGCCTGTATACTTTTTTTAGTTATTCGGCAAACCTTTTAATGGTGATCGTCTAATTATAGCTGTATTCCTACGATAGGTGTACATGTGAACACCTTTGTTCACCTTTCTGCTCTTTCAGTTTTACTCCGCATACTCCACACCCGTATGGAAATATGTTGCGGCGTAAAGGGCTGAGGTACGAGATATTCTGAGCATTGAGTCAACCGTGAAATATCCATTAGAAACGAAGGCGAGAGGCTGGTATTCAATAGGAATTAGATGTCTGTTTTCTTTCATATTGCCGATAAGTGTTAAAAGTATTGATGACTGGAAAAATTATTCAGCTAACACATTCCATACGTTACAAGGATAGCGTCTGTTTAAAAAGCGATCAGAATGATGCAACCTTCGTAAAAATAAAAGAAAACATATTGAATGCATTGAGGAAGATTTTTGACAGTACTTGACGAATTTAACTACATCTAGCCTAGGGTTCTGTTTATAAAATTTACACTGAAAGTATGGGGAAAAACCTTATAAAGAATGTTATATTCGTTGTCTCTGACGACAACTACAGTGTTGATACATCTTACTGCTCTTCTGCATGTAGAAATGCAATCTCTCAGAGAGCATAACTGAATTATGACTGAAGAAGGGAGTTTTGTGCATCACATGAGATATTTCAATCTTTCCTATGTTATTCAAAAGGAATAGGAGCTTTGGGAGACTTATATAGAGAATGCCACAGTTTCAACTTCATCCCATGTGTTTTCTGCGCAAATGTATTAATATATGTATTACATATTATATATCCTACTATACATATAATATATATATATATATAGTAAGCGTTATGTCATAGTATATATATATAATTACGCCAGCTAGTAAACTCATTATATATAGTATACATAGTATATATACTATGTATACTATATATATATATACGCTATACCTATATATCTATATATAAAATAATAGCTACATTAGTAATAACTGGAGAGAGGGAAAAAAAAAAAAAAACGTTGTACCGTCCTCAAAATTTTTATCGTTTATTTTCGATATATCGAACATTATATCATTATCATAATTATATCCTTATAATATATTTATAGTATTGTGTAAAACAATGCTTTATATATGCCGCCCCTATATATATATATATATATATTATAGTACGACCTCTAGAACTATATTAATATATTATATATATATATATAATACTCATCACTTATACTGATCACAACTATAATACTATAGTATATTAAAAAAACTGTCTGTATGCTTGCATGTGTTCTGTAAGATTTTAAAATATCCTCTTATGTAAACAGACATTGCTAAATCTCTTTGAATACCTTTATATACGATACTAAGTATAAACAGTATAATATATATAATAATATATATATATATAATATATCCTAGTTATAGATATATATATATAGTGATGACTAATATTATAGGTATATACTGACAGGCTTAATATTAGATATATCCAATAATATCGTATTTAGACTATTAGATCATTATATATATACTAGCCATACGTACTCCAGCTCGTAACAGCCTAAAAATATGAAACTGCTAATTATATATAAAATATATTATATGGTATATATATATAATATCACTTAGTGCATCTGAATGCCGCATTAGCATTGTCTATATATCTATTATCTTATACTATTTAGAAAATAATGCACTTTTCAGTACAAATTTATTTTTTAAAAAAAAAAAATTCATATGTTTACCTCATCCTTCACTTACTACTATTTTTAAACTTTACATGAATAAACTTATTATTATATATTTTTAGCTTATATAGCTAAGAAAAGAAAAATACGCATTATTATTATGCGTTCTTATGATAGGAGAGACGAGACAAAAACATGGTGTGATTATGCATGCAAACTGAGTTAAGTTTGCGTAAAGAAAAAACTGTCAGGGTATAATTATTTTTATAACTAATAAGTATGCGCTTATAAGCAGTTAAACACTAACTAGTACAGAACGATGAGCGGAGGCGTGAGGGTGCGGAGTGAGGACCCCCTAGGTGGGCCGTTCCCTGTTGTGCATCCTCTTACTCCCGTTGTTTTGGCTTCGAATGTTCGTCCCCTAAAATCATGTTTTTCGTGGAAAGTTTGACACTTTTTTATTCTAGACAACAATGTTTTTAAAAAGATTGAGTTTTCAAAAAACAAAAACTGTTTTTCAATCAAAATAGAAAATGTTTCTTCATCAAAAGATAAAGTTTATTTTCGACAAAAACCAAAAAGTCTTTTTGAAAAATTGCATTATGTTTTAGTGATGTGTAATTTTAATTACTACATGCGAAAAATGCAACATTACTTAATCTTTAAATATAGAAAACGTCACTTCATAACTTGTAACTTCACTTGATCTAATATTATAACTTTTTACCTTTCATAATGAAACATCTTTTCTATAAAATAAAGGTCTCCTTTTACAAATAAACAAATATAAAAAATCTTAAGACTGAATTTTAAAATGTAAGACTGTGTGTGTATACGAACTCTAACAAAAATATACTCCTTCTTATTCTTCTCATTCTTCTTCCTTTCTCTCTTCTTCTTCTTTTTCTCATTCTTGTCGTCCCTTCTTGATTCGTACTCGCTGGATGCCTCCCATCTTTTTCCTAGCTAAGCAAAATGGATTCATCAAAGACTGCATAACATTAAAAAGCATGAGTCATCAAGTGAGACAAACAAAGGTTGAGAACATTCAAAAGCGAGGTATCAACAGTATGAGTTCACCAAAGCGAGGATATCAAAGTTGATGTGTCAAGTTGACGGCATCAAAACACGTTGAGCATCCCATAAGCTCGAGTAGTCAAAGTGCGATGCGTCAATCCATAACATATTGCAGTGTATGAGTGTAGGGCGCTGTGGTGTGCCTGCTGGGTTACAATGTCTAGCTTCAGCTGACAGGAACTGTTGTCTGAGTGCTCGTACTGCTGTATGTGGTGCGATCTAGCTGTCGTGTGTGCTGCCTGTGTGTGTGTGTGTGTGCGTCCGTGGTGATGCCCCACCCTAATCCCCGCTACCGCTCACTCCTCTGAGCTGTCGTGTGCTGTTGTGCCGTGTGATGTTGTATCGTCGCGGTAGACATACGTGCGCGTCTGAGGTTAGTGATAGTTACAGTATACAAGGACCTACTCAAGCTCAGGCGGCAGATACCTACATGACCTCATGTTAGATAGTTCCCTACACTCAGACGCGTCATGTTACCTACATGTGCTCGACTTAATCTCTCTTAATCCCTCACGAACTTTTAAAATGAAAGTCAATTTTTCACAGCCCTGATTACGGTCTCAAGGCCAGAATATTCAAGCAGACCGAAATATCAAGGTCAAAACAATCCAAAAAAAGAGGCACTTAAAGCATCTAAAATGAGAGGTTACAGGGAGTCAAAATTAAGGGAGTACACTGTACGAGGGCACCACCCCTTCTCTCGTAGGGTGCTAAAAAGAGGGTTACATATATATATATATTATATAGTATATATATATTATATAGCAGTAGATATATATATATATATTATTAATATATATATATATATATTAATATATATATATATATATAATATACTATATATATATATATATAGTATATATAACTTAACCCATGGAAGACCATAGTTTGGCTGCGGATTCTAACATAGGTTCGAAATGTGATAGTCAGGAAAAAAAAAAAGGTAGCTAGATATAGAAAATCGAGACGGCCAAAACCGAAAAAAGATTGATGTGACGCTGGTGCGGTGGCGGTTGCGCGTGGCTCCAGAGACCTCGGGTTTAGATTCCAATCGCGTCGTAACCCCGGAAAACGCTTTCTTACGCAACCCGAAAAACATAAATTCACCCTTAAAACGTGCTTATACGCCAAACATAACGATGTTGCAAAATGTGCAAAATATGTGACAAAATTTCCAAATTTGCTTTGCCAACATTTGCAAACAATTGCATGGCAAACATTGCAATGTTGGATTGCAATACGCCTTCAAAGGGGGGTTAGGGTAATATCTAATACTAAACTCTTTGTTAGGAGTTGAATCGATCCCGTCGTAAACCACAGGAATCGAATCAGCAGTGTCGATTATGTACTAAATCGATGCCTATATCGGATTTGTTCTGTCACATACGATATATGCCTACTAGAAGGGCTTAGAAAGGGGGTGGGATACTAACTCGTAGAAGGAAGCATCTTAGCACATTCTAATATACCACCAATCGAATCCTCATACCTTAGTAACCTAGAGAGTAAGACACTAATACCGCTGTATTCTGATGCATATAGATATGTTCATGCTAGGAAAAGGCTAGAAAAGGCGGTAGTGTAATAACTCATAGTAAGAAGTGGGGCATATCCTTAGCAACCTTCTAAACCAACCATCGACTCCCTACCCTATAACCAGGGTAGCACTAATCCGGGTATGTATTCGATGACGGTGGACAGTCCATGCTAGACAAAGCTAGAAAGGGGCTGGCGATAGGGGAATAAACCATAAAGGAAGCATCCTAGCACCTTCCTAATGTAACACCAATCGACTCCCCGCTAACCCAATAACCTAGGGTTAGACACTAAGACCGGTGTATTCTACAATATAGGTCGGCACGTGCTAGAAGCTAGAATATATAGCCTATATCATATAGCCTATATCATATAGCCTATAACCTATAGCCTATAGGAACATGTGCCCTTTTAAACCCTCGCGGCATCCGTTGAACGTCTCTTTATCTTACGCCTCCTTATCAGTTTTGTGGTTTGTGGTTAGATAACTCTCATGCCAATTCTTAGGTATACTACTGTGGATACTCCCACAGTGTACAGAAATGGCCATAATCAAAAAGGATCACAACATGAAGAGGAATTCGGAGGTGATCAAAGATGGAAGTCACCACCAGTGCAAATGGCCAGAAGATGGAAGTAGGACGCTCTCAATAACTGGAATCATAGCAGAGGGCGACTGTCTGAAGTCGAATATAAAGCGAGCACATAAGGAGCTCTCTCCGTAGGGACAGAGGCATTAATACGGTTGCCACCCCCGCTCTCTCCTTTGGGGATGATCGAAAAGCCCCAGTAGCTATCGACAGACCCTCGTTTTTGAAAGGGTCGAGAAGGTGCAGATAGGATGGAGAAGTATGTTCGTAAACATCACCATCATATTCTAATTTGGATTTCACCATTGCTATAAATAGCTGAAGAAGATTAATTAAGTTAAACACAAACGTGTCTGACCCCCCTCTCGATAACAACTAACCGACCTTCTTGAGGGGGACAATAATAATAATAATAATAATAATAATATATAATAATAATAATAATAAATAATAATAATAATAATAATATATAGATATAATAATAACAATAATATATAATAATAAATAATTAATGATAATGCAATATATAATAATAATAATACATTAATAATAAGTAATAATTAATAATAATAATAATAATAATAATAATAATAATAATAATAATAATAATAATAATAATAATCATAATAATAATAATAATAATATACCCCAAACTGGTTTAAAACTGTGTAACATCCGATGCAGTAGTATCACATCCACAAAAGAGCATCTGACTTGTCACAGCTCTCGACTCTTTTGAAAGACCATTGAATCCCAAACTGGCAGGGTCCAAACCTATAAAAGAAAACGGTAGTAGTGGTTGTAGTAGTAGTAGTAGTTATTGTAAATAAAAAAACATTTTGCTTCACAAATTATCCTAAAGAACTTTTAAACATTTAATAAATTGTTCAATAAATAATAATAATGATAATAATAATAATAATAATAATAATAATAATAATAATAATAATAATAATAATAATAATA
>JABUQX010066859.1:85000-90000 GCA_015478945.1 Trachelipus rathkii | reverse complement strand
TTTGGTTATATATATATATATATATATATATATATATATATATATATATATATATATATGTTATATATATATATATATATATATATATATATATATATATATATATATATATATATATATTATATATATATATATATATATATATATATATATATATATATATATATATATATATATATATATATATATATATATATATATATATATATATATATTAGAGTTATGACTAAAAAATTTTGCAAAATTTTGAATCTCCTGTTGTCGCAAATGATGAACTTTTTTGATCTGATTACTAAAACATTATTATTGCAGGTGGCCATAAAAAAAACTTCCCGCACCAATCCGTTTCAGTATCAGTGTGTGTCACGAGATCTGTATGTACGGTGCTGTATCCTGTAGCAAATAAAAAAGTAGATCTTTATAAAATCGCTCATGATTATTTATTAATGATTATTTAAATTATTATTTATTAAATGACTTATGACAAAGGAAAACGTGTCAAACGTTTAGCATCACATGCAGATAAGTTGGTGACAAAAATCTCTTTCAAGTAATAAAGCTACTGCTCCAGTCTGGCCGAAGATGGAATCAGTGTTCCAACACTATCACAGTCAGGTGTTTGGCGAGCTGTTATAAGAAGTAGCGAAGATGCGAAGCGTAAAATAAAATCTATTTTGCAAGAAGAGAAATATTTCTGCCTTCGTTTTGACGGTAAGCGAATTGCAAACCACGAGTATCAAGTGGTAATCTTAGAGGATTGAAATTAGGTATAGTAAAATGTGAATGTTGATTATCACAGTATATTTTTAATGCAAAGTTTGGTGAATCAATTTGATGCATGGAAGAACTTCAAAATAATCGTATGTGACACAACAGCAGTAAATACTGGACGAGTGAATGGAATTGTTAAAAAATTAAAAACTGAAATGGTCATATGAGGATTTGGTCAGCCACAGTACATTGGCTGCCAGCATCATATTCTTGATAGAATCTTAAAGCATGTGTTAGACTTCTTTAATCCAATTTCTTCTACCAAACCAACTCTCAACTATGAATTCGTGGACGAAGTGATAAAACAATACGATATCTTGCAGCAGTCCTACAAGCCAGAGAGTGAAATGATAACTATTCAAAATTCAGGTTGGCGAGATGATTTTAGATTTCTGTATGAGTTATGTAGAGCATTCGGTTTCCTTAAAGAAACTAGCATACCCCGTAATTAATTGGAGAAAATTACCGTCTCTTCACAATGCCAGATGGAATTCACGTGCTTTATATGCTCTTATTTCGTACTTCCTCCTTATTAAATGGAGAATTTCACTGGAAACACCGTGCGCTTTCATCTCAAATACATGGCAAGAAGCCTGGTTTTCTAACCAAATGTTTAACGCACAGATTCACCAGAAATTGATGGATGGAATTTCCGAATTAAATTGCTTTGCAGCCATGAAGTGCTTTGAAACTCACTGGAATGTTGACAGATCCGTTGTAGATATACCACAGACGAATATTTGTGCCGAACGAGGGGTGAAATTAATGGAAGAACTGTACCAGAAATGCAAAACAGATAAATATTTGAATCTGAAGCTTATTGCAACTAATACATTTTGATTGTGCTGAATGTACTTAAGTTTCAGAATTTTCATTGTCATTGGTACGGAATATTTTTTATGAATTGAACGAAATAATTGTCATTTTCTGTCATTATTGTCATTATTAAAAAGTTCATTGATTTCTAATACAGGCTAAAAAAATTTTTTTTGGTCATAACTCTAATATATATATATATATATATATATATATATATATATATATTATATATATATATTAAAATATTTATTTTTTTATTAATATATATATATATATATATATATATATATATATATATATATATATATATATATATATATATATATATATATATATATATATATATATATATATATATATATATATATATATATATATATATATATATATATATATATATATCCTACCAACTTTCAGGTGGCCTTCAAGGGGAGGTTTGAGCACCTGTTTGTGGACATAGACCTGCTGATGACCACAGCCCTCCGCCCTCATTTCAAACTTCCAGTCGTTGAGTTCCTGAATGAGGACTTGAAGGAGATCATCAGGAAGAGGGTTATCAGTGAGGTGCTGATAAACGTGACTCCTGGTCATGACAACGATGGTGCTTAAGAGCAGGAGCAGGTGGAAAACGACCCCTTTCATTACATGAAGGTGAATGACAACCAGCCTCTGGCTCCCGACCACCATGAGGAGGACTTGAAGAAGGCCTTTGAGATTTGAAACAAGCTGAAGGTGAAGAGGACCACCCCACTGTCTGTATACCTATTCCCTCAGCAGCACAGAGAAGTCTGGTTGGACCTCTTTATCAAGTACAATACCCCTGTCCCCCCTTCCGCGGTTGTGGAGAAATTGTTCAGTTTGGGCTCTAATGTTCTCAGGCCTAAGAGGTCATCCCTGACTGATGAGAATTTTGAGAAGCTGGTGTTTCTGAATTGAAATATGCACCTCTTGAATTTGAAGTGCCTGTGCCAGATGGAGTAAAAGGAAGAGGAGGAGGAGGAGAACAACAGCAATGACTAACTAGTAATTACAATTAGGTTAGGTATATATATATATATATATATATATATATATATATATATATATATATATATATATATATATATATATATCTATTATATATATATATATATATATTTTTATATATATATATATATATATAGGTATATATATTATTTATATATATATTATACCTAACATAATTGTCGTTACTAATTAGTCAATGTTTTTGTCCTATCTCCCTCCTCCCTCCTCCCTCCTCTTACTAATTAGTCAATGTTTTTGTCCTATTCCTCCTCCTCCTCCTTCTCCACCCTTTGGCACAGCCAAGAAGCACGATTCTCTGGAGAGCTCTGGGAGAACGAGTTTTGAGGCCTGATGGAAGAAGATGCTAGTTCTACTGAAAGGACGAAAATCCTACCTGAGAGTGTTTAACTCGAGGACTGGCGTCGGAGACCATTGCCCCGAGAAATGGTTCTCTAGAGTGTTCTAGGGTTAAGAGTTTCGGGCCAGAAGAAGAAGATGCTTACTGAAAGGCGAAAACCCTTTCTGGGAGTTGTTCTAGATTATGTATATATATTTATATATATATATATATATATATATATATATATATATATATATATATATATATATATATATATATATATATATATATATATATATATATATATATATATATATATATATATATATATATATATATAAATAAATTATACTGAGAATTTTCAAAAGAAAGATGTTTGAAAAAATAAAGGAGGAAAAAAAAAGATAAAAGTTGCATACGTAGGGAGGGAAAGAGATAAATGAACAGTTTGGAAGGAGGATGAATGGGGACTTACAAAGGAATAGGAAGCTCTTCTGGAAGGAAGCGCGAAAGGTTAAGAATGAAAATAAGGGGAATCTGCTTAGAATAATGAATAGGATGGTGCTTTCGTAACTGATGAAATGGATGTGAGGGAGTGTGGAAGGAACACTTCGAAAATCTGTATAACATTGGTAGTAATGAAGAGGTGATAGTGAATGTGTGTGGGTTTGATGGCGCAGGAAGGAATGGATATTTTTGGGATGAGGTCATTAATAAGGAGGAGGTAATGGGTAGAGTGAGACAGTTGAAGAATGGTAAATCTGCAGGTATAGATGAAATTGCTGGTGAAATGAGCAAGAACGGAGTTGAGATGGTGATTGAATGGATTTGGAAATTGTGCAACAAAGCGTTTATGGAGGGTATAGTTCCGAGGGATTGGAGGAGAGCAGTAATAGTACCCTTATATAAGGGTAAGGGAGATAAGGGTAACTGTAGGAATTATAGGGGAATTAGTGTATTGAGTGTTGTAGGGAAGATATATGCTGGTCGAGTGACTGAAGGACTGATTGGTAAAGAACAAGGTGCGTTTAGGAATTGTAGAGGATGTGTGGATCAAATATTTACATTAAAACAAATGATTGAGAAAATGAGGGAGAAGAAGAATAAATTGTATTTAGGTTTTATGGATTTGCAACAGGCGTATGATAGGATTAATAGGGAAGCTCTATGGCAGGTTTTAGTGTTATATGGTGTTGGTGGTAGGCTTCTGAATGGAATCAAAAGTATGTATGGCGATAGCGAAGCGTGTACAAGAATAAAGTGATTGGTTTAATATTAATAGCGGAGTGAGGCAGGGATGTGCTATGTCTCCTTGGTTATTCAATTTGTATATGGATTGGGTTATGAAAGAATTAGAGGTGTGGGTGGCAGGAGATGGTATTAGAATGATGGAGAATGGAAGAGAGTGGAATGTGCCCTACCTATTATATGCGGATGATTTGGCATTGTGTGGTGAATCTGAAAAGAGTTTAAGAGGATTGGTGGAGAGATTTGGTAGGATGTGAGTAAGGATGTGAGTGGTAGATAAGAGGGAGGTTATGGTTGTGAGTGAGGACAGTCCTCGGTGTGAAGTTACGTTTGAGGGTGAGCAACTGAAACAAGTGTCTGAGTTTAAATATTTAGGATATATGTTGGATGATAACGGAACAGATGATGCAGAGTGTAGTAGGAAACTTGTGAATGGCAGGAAGGTGGCTGTTGCAATTAAATCGTTGGTGGATGTAAAGTGCCTAAGTCTTGAGTGCACTAGGGTCTTACATGAAGGTATGTTGTTACCAGTATTAATGTATAGTAGTGAGAATATGGTCTGGAATAAGAGGTAGTGATCTGAAGTAAAATGTGTTGATGGACAATCTTAGGGGCGTGTTAGGTGTGAGAAGAATTGATAAAATGAGGAATGAACGTATATATAGTTGTGTTGTGTGAAGAAAGGGATAAATGAGAGAATAAATGAAAGTACGCTGAGATGGCTTGGTCATGTGGAAAGGATGGATGACAATAGGTTGGTTAAGGGGATGTACAGTGGTGTGTGTTGGGAATCGAC
>JABUQX010066859.1:0-75000 GCA_015478945.1 Trachelipus rathkii | reverse complement strand
AAAACCTGTTACGGCAAAGTATATCCATGTAGGTTAGGTCGACAATTTTACTACATCGTCAATCCATATAGGTTAGGTTGAGTTTTACTGCATCTTCGATTCATGTAGGTTAGGTTGTGGTTAATGCCTTCTAAGTTCGGGTTATATGTTTTGTTATGTATATACAGAATCTATAGCTATATGAAAAAAAATAACAAAACGGAACGTGTTTTATCTAGAAAAAATATTTTTAACCCCCCCCCCTTAAATTTTTTCACGTATTAACAGTAAAATGCGTTTCCTTTCTCATGCAAAATGAACGTTTTTGCTTACTTTATTAAATTTTTAATATTTTCAAATTTCGCATCTTTCTCAGCATCTCAATTAATTCCTAGTACCATATACTAACAATATATGAAAAAAAAATGGAACTCGTCATATATATATATATATAATATATATATATGATATATTAATATATATTATAGTATATATATAATATATATATATATATATTATATATATATATATATATATTATAATATATAGGCCCTTTATTAAACCAGGGAGCAATAAAAAATTAGAATCGGAATGGTTGGTAATGCTATCTGAGAATTAGTTCATTTGAGGGATTTTTACGAATTTTCTCAATTTTCCCATTAAATAAAAAAAGATATGTAATAAAGTTTAATATATAGCATGGTAATGTCTATAGTTATATTTACATTAAATGCATATACAACTTGCGCAGCATCGCTCATGCGCAGCGCGCATTTGGAGCGAGCGCTTCAGCGAGCGGTCTGCCATAAATACACGCCACCATGCCGTGCATTTAGTCTATGGTATTTGTTTTAGTTTTTATTTAACTCATTAAATATCTAATGAAAAAATAATTGGTAATAGTCCGTTTTAGGGTAATCCTATCAGTTATCGATTATTTTTTCCGATAATCGTAAGTTATCGGACATCGTTGTTCCCCATATATATAACTATAGTTTATTCGAACACGTAAGAGTGACATTGGCTTCGGCTAAATTTAAATAAAATATTTTTAAAAAATGACATATTTGTTTATAATTACGCATATATATTAACTTAAAACGTGTTATTTAAAATAAAATTTATTAAAAATAAATTATTAAAAATAAAATAAAATTCTAAAATTTGAACTGTGCTACATTTGAATAAATTTTATTACGAAAAAAAATTATTTTTCTAATAATTACGTATAGCTATATTTTTTTTTTTATTTTTTACCTAATCGAATACTATGGCATGGCAGACCGCTCGCTTCTAATGCGCGCGAGCGGTGCCGTACGGTTCTTTTAGGGCAACGCTCGCGCGCAGCGCGCATTAGAAGCGAGCGCTTCAGCGAGCGGTCTGCCATGCATGTACGCCAGCCTGCTGTGCATTTACCCTATGGTATTTGATTAGTAAATATATAGGATCTTATGTAGATATGCCCAATGTTTTGGAATCGTACAAAAGTGTCATAAAAGTACGATATCTAGCACCCATCATATATATATATTATATAGTGATAATATATTTTATATTTATATTATTATAAAAAAATATATATATAATATATATATATATATATATATATATATATATATATATATATATATATATGCGTAGAGAATCCAGCCAGCACAGATGAATGTGTAGAGAACAGTGACTGGAAAAACGAGAAGAGACAGAGTGAGAAACGATACAGTGAGGGAGAGCGTGGGTGTGAAACATTATTAAATTATAAGTTAATATATATATATATATATATATATATATATATATATTTATTAATGTATGTCCATACATATATTATCCCCTATATATACATATATATTAATTTTTAATGCAAACTTCAAAGAGTAAACAATCCGCATCCGCATTCTCATCTACTTTAAGATCCGCATCCGCATCTGCATCCTCTTTAAGATCCGCATCCGCAAACAGTCAAATTTTGACATCCGGTCCATCACTATATATATATATATAGTATATATATATAATATATATATATATATAATATTATATATATATATATATATATATATATAACTAAATTATATATATATATTATATTATATATATAATAATATATAAAAGAATGTTTGTCCGGCTAATAAAGTTACGAATATATAATTTGTTTGTTTTCTAATTTAATAAAGCATGAATCAAACAGGGCTGAGCAGGTAATTTTTTTTGCCGATCCTTCGCCGGTACGTTCATCATTTAAAATACCTTTCTCCGGTTGCCACAATTTTAAAATTTCCTGACTCTGGCTCCTTAAAAAAAAAAAAAAAAAAAAGTCTCCGACTTCAACCATAAAAAATTTTCTACTCCGGCAGCACCCGAAACCCTATTACTCCGGTACTCCAGCTGCCGGCTCCGCAGCCTTGGTCTCAAATAATCTGCTTCCCCCGACTTCCGGTTTATATATATATATATATATATATATATATATATATATATATATATATATATATATATAATATATATATTATAATAAAAAAAACATATATATATATATATAATATAATATATATATATATATATGTATATAATATATATCTAATTATATATATATATATATAATATATAGATATATATATATATATATATATAACAAAGTAATAAATCAAACTAGATAATAAAAAACACATTATTAAATAATAATAGTCAATTTCAAAATAACACGAAAATTTACAGGTGTACCATTAACTCTTTTAAAAAAAAAGTTCAATAATGAAAGATCATTCTTATGCAAACACTTCATATTTATAATAATGATTTATAACTAAGAATCGATCAATTAAAGTAATGATTAAAAACCTTCAATTATTGTACTAAAGCACTTTAAATACTGAAAAAAATCATTGCTATTGCTTTAAAAACGAACTTTTAAAAATTTATCAGCTGATTAACGAAAAAGCAAGAAAACTTCCTTTGTTTTGATTTCAGTTTCCGTATGTTCTATGTTGCCTTTGGCAAGTTGGCGAGCAACAAGCATACGTGAGTCACGAGTACGTTGCCAGAAGCCTCTTTTTATACAATTGTCTGCAAAGCGTCAAATCGATTTTACGTAAACAATGCTATTCTCGCAGTTATGAAATAATAATAATAATAATAATAATAATAATAATAATAATAAATAATAATAATATAATATAATAATAATAATAATAATAATATAATAAAATAATAAAAATAATAATAATATAATGAATAATATAATAATAATAATAATAATAACTAATAATATAATAATTAATAATAATAATAATAATAATAATAATAATAATAATAATAATAATAATAATAATAATAATAATAATAATAATAATAATAATAATAATAATAATAATATTAATAATAATTAATATTAATATTAATATTAATATTAATATTAATATTAATATTAATAATAATAATAATAATAATAATAATAATAATAATAATAATAATAATAATAATAATAATAATAATAATAATAATTATTAATAATAATAATAATAATTTTCAGCATTTTACAACCACCTGAAATTAATAACTAAGTGTCAATACATAAGACTTGTCGACTTTTTTTTTAGTGCTGATTTTAAATAATTAAATTATTTTAAAAATAGTAATATACAAAAGAAATATTTTTATATTTATTTTTCAATCATATTTTGATGGGAGTTCACTGAAAATGAAACTAAAATTAAGCTAATTAAAATTGTAAATAATATTCTTTTCTCCATAAAAATATTTGTTACATTTTATGTTGCTAGATAATTTCCTAATTCTCTATTCGCACGGCAACAGTAGAAAGCGACAGCAGCGACATTTGGTATCGTGAGTCGTGACATTATTATCGTAGTAGTGTCATCTTTTGAACATATTGTAAGTCTTGTGTCACATTACCGTGAGACTGAAATGGTTCATGTCAAATTTTGTTATATAATTAAATCAATGACTTCAGCTTGTGCCCTCCCTTCTATCGCATCACACTTTATCACTGGATATGTCAGCAAGAACGCAACTACATTAATTAAGAACTCACTTTGGTCGAGCACCTTACTAGAGGTTGTGCACCAACACCGCACCATATCATTTCTTTTTCATTGCGCTCTGCGCAGCATCGCACCGGCGAGCGGCCAACCCTGTGAGCAAAGTATAGGGTAAACTAGGGTTGGGCAACTTTTGGAATTTTCCGCACCGCCCCTTTATATTTAAAGTAAAACCTCACCACATTGCACAGGTGCGTCGGACGTCGTTCAACTCTAGTATGGATTATGGACATAAATATATTCGTAATTATATCTATAATTTATTCTAAATTGTTCGCGGGAACATTAGTGACAAGCTGATGGCAGGGCTAAGTTTACATAGAACTGTTAAAAAATTTGAATTATATTATTCTATTTACCCTTGTTATCGTACATATTATGGTGTACTTGTCTGTCAGGAACAGATTTTAAGTTGAACATAGCTGTGGTTTTCTCTTCTCTGAGCATTATTTTTTCTCTGTATGATGTTAGTTGTCTCTCATATATATATATCACGGTTTATATCTTTCTGTTGTAAATTATATAGTTTTCTGGCAGAGAACTAGTCTATGACATATGTATATTACCTTACAATTCCCTCTCAGGTGCATGGATATGTACAAGTTTTTGGGATGATATGGATATTAGAATGGACCGTTATTCTTCTAGAGGCTGGCCTATATAATATATATATATAAGTATATAGTTATACATAGATATTAGGTTTACTCGCTAAGTATTATTAGAAAGTCCATAATACTAATACAAAAGCTATATAGTACAAAAATAAACACTTAAATAATAATCTATATATAATAGTAATTTTATTATTATATATTATGATATATTGATTATTTAATATAAATATTTATATAATAAATTACTAAATATATATATATTATATTATATATAACATACTACTATAAATTATTATATAAGTGCAATAATAGTATAAGTAACTATACTGATATATATATATAAGTATTAATATATACTATAAATATAAATAGTATTATATATAGTTTTTTATAAGTAGTATAATATTATATATATATATTAATATTTATAATAATATTTTATATAAATATCAATTATAATAATTAATATACCTGTAAGATAAAATGCTTTACTTATCAACTCCGCTCATATTCTCACCACGGAGTAATAACGCATGAGATGCTATCCGTGAGTGAGTACATAAAAAAATTTTCACCAGGTTTGAATTCTATAATGATAAGTAACTAATAAAATATACAGTGTTCTCATATGATTATATTATTAGTCTCAACAAGTTTTTACGAATTGAAAATTTTTTTTTTTTTTTATACTGTCTATATATAGTGATAATAAATAAGCAAACCATTTATACTTACTAGTTGGAAAGATATAAAATCTGAATTCCCTGTTCCTTTGACGTGCTAAGCAAAGACTATTGTTGCAGCGTTTCAGTGCCATGTTAGGGTGCACGTCATGATCAGATATATTAAAAAGAAACAGATTAATTATATATGTATCTTTTCAGCATAGTATTATACAAACCATACTAAATCTGGATATGATGATATTTGCCGTACGGTAAAAGTGGACGCGCTATCCGTGCCTGAAATTTTTTTTATTGTCGTTGAGAGAGAAATTACGTAGAGTACCGAAGCTCCACCGGGACTTGCGATGTGGGCGTTAAGTAACTTATATATAATTAATATATATAATAATTAAAAAAGAAAAATATTATATATATATATGATATATTAATATATATATATATAATAAGATATTTAATATTTATATATTAATATATATTATATATATATTATAATAATATATTACTATATATAATATAATATTATATTATCTTTTACTATATTCAATTAATATATCAACTATATCACAGTAAAGTTCAAATTTTGTATATATGCAAATATATATAAAATATATTTAATATATTTCTATATATTACAAAAAATATTCAGTGAAAAAGTACTACATATAGCCTAAGTAGGCCGTAAAATAGGAATATACCTATTTTTTGGAATCTCACCTGGGATAAAATTACAATCATAAGATAATATTATAGTTAAATTAAAATAAATGATTAATGAAAGAAGGAAATTTTATTACGTTTAAATTAAATATAATATAGTTCATAAGATGATAAATTACTTAGATTATAAATAGGCCTTTTTAGAGATCTTTTATTGGTTTCTCATTTCTTAATAATATTATAGATTTTAATATTTAATTTTTTGCTCTCTTTTTTTTTATTCTATATATTTATAGACATTAAGGGAATAACCCTCAAGGCGTATAGATAACTATACCGCACCGATTTGTGCCGAGAGTCGGAGGTCCTCTCGGTGCTTCCGGGTGATTATGCTGGAGGTAGGTAACTATTATATCTCACTACCCCTATTTCCTGGAGATTGAGAGTCTCCGGAACCCCCGATCTTATTGGATATTTGGGTGATACGCGGGGGTTTAGCTCCAGACCTACTTACAACCCTACGGGGTATAGATTAAGAGGAGATACCCCAATACTTCTCATGGTGTAACTTATCCGTTCGGTTATCATACTCGAGTCATACCTATAACATATGTATTTTGCGTGTAAACCTTTTTTACATAATAATAATTTTATTAATTTGAATCTATATGTCCGCCAGGTACTCTTTGAGAGCTTATCCCTCCACTCACATAGGCTTTAAGTATAAAAAAAATGAGTACCAAATTTTATTGTTTATTTTTATTTTGTTTATTTTTATTACTTAATTTTTCCTTATGTGTTAAATATTTTGAGCACAGGATTTCTTCAAAAATAGTTAAATTTTACTTTAAGGCAGCACTATTATAATATTTTTATGAGAATAATATTTTAAATTTTTTGTTATTAATTTTTTATATTATATTTAATTATGCTATATTGTCAATTAATTTTTTGCCACTAAAAACTTGATATAGATACAGCATTCCAGCAATGTATATTCCTTTTCCCTGTATTTTTGTTTTTTTATAATATAGATTATTATTTTTAAAGGATACCATACATAGTTGGATACAGGACATAAATATATTAGGAACGTACTGTGCCATATATATATATATATATATTATTATTATATATATATTAATATATATACTGATAATAATAGATAAATGTAGATAAATATTTATAATCAGTAAAATATATATAAAATATAATATTATATATAGTGCTACTGATAATATTGTTATAATATGATGTTGTTATAAATTAGTATTAATTAATAATTTATTTCTCAAATATATATATGGGGATATATAATACATTTAATAATATATTTTATTTAATTTATTATTTTTATGAAGCAAAGTAATCTATTCCAATTATTATTATTCTTATTAAAGAAGGTTGAAGGTTGGATATTTACAGAGGAACACTATAGTAAAGCTCTCGAAGTAAAGTAGAATAATCTTCTCCATATAACTTACACATACAATTATTCTATTTAGATTAATTAAGGACTACTCCTCATATAATATAAAGATTTGTTCATTCATTAGTTCTATATAAAGACTTACGTCGTTCTATGTTGTTTTCTGTATATTTTACTCTATTAGGATATAATTCTGTTTCTTTTACTCTTTTCAGTACAATAATCTATAGTTTTGATAAAAGTTAATACTAAGGTATAATCAGGTTAATATTTTCATGATTCTAGAAAATACTGAGTCTCAATTTCTTTAAGAATTTCGTTAAGGTTTAATATAAAATACTCCTATTAATACAACATAAGCCTGAATATATGGTTTTGGTTTATGATGAATCTGAACTCCGTCAGTTTCTCTATATATCCGATTCCTTTCTCTACTTCTCTTTTTTTTCTTCTGTTTCTCAGGTTCTAAGAATATGCGGATAATCATTGTTCCATCACATGGCGCCGCTAAAGAGGCAGCCCGGGAAAAGATAAAGAACATCTGCAGACAGGCAATTTCTGGGCGCTTGTCTCTATAAGCGTTTTTCCGGGTGGATATTCTGACTAGAAGTAGGAAATAGAATTAATCACCCTGCCGTGGCGAGGTAATTCATCGCTCTGGAAAATGGTACACGTCTATTTTATGAAGAGGTATTCAATGGGTTATGTTCGGACGTTGTAGCGGAGTTACAAATAACAATTTCCGGCATAACAGGGGTATGGAAACGTCCCCCCTCTGTCCCTCGCATTCACAGAGATTAGGGTTCGGACGACGACAACACTACTTCATACAGGGTTCTTAAATTCTAGTTAAGTATTATTATTATTCATATCTTTGAGGATTTATTGTTATATTCATAGGATACATAAAAACATTGGGCGGTGTGCATTTTACTCCACTAGCTATTTGTCCACTATCAGTTATGACGTCTTCACAAGCTGAAGTTTCCTTTCCAGGAGGTACTATTATGGTTAAGTATTTGTTTCTTTAATTGTTAGGGATTTATATCCTTGTGGTAAAAGACTTGTCTTGTTTATTCTTACTGTGTCTCGAGAGTTATTAAGTGTGAATAACTGATATATATAATATATATATCTTTTTTTGTATCTACTTTTTGATTTTATATTACATGTTCGTGTATGTTACTAAGACTTTTTATCACCTATCCTGCTTGAACTTTCAGAATCTTAGTAAAATATTCTAAGTGAGTTTTTACATGATAATGAAAGATGGGATCAGTACGGTGTTTCAGAATTGGATACATTACCTGAGGTTGCTTCATTTAGTAAAGATTCAATATTTTTGATAGTATGGATGTAACTACTGCTAGAATGTCTTTTAAAACTATTTTTATTTTTACATAATTTTTGCATCTTTATATGTTAAATCATTGGGTACCAATTTAAACCACTGAAATTGCTTGTTTGTTATACTAACTGAGCAATATTATTTATAAAATAAAAACAATTAAAAAAAAATCATTATTATATTTCTATTGAGGAGTACTTAAAATAAATGAACAGGGCCTGACTAATAGTTTTTTTAGGATATATAATCATATACGATTTATTAATAAATATATTGTATTGCTTGATTATATACTTAGTTGAAATAGTAATATTATATCAAGTAGTATAATATAATACCGCCACTAGACATATAAGTAATAAATTTATATATATTTAAAATATGTAAGTTATATTATTTCTTGGTATTAGAATATATTATATATTTGGTTTTTAATATTTCTCATATTATATATATAACATCTAAATATATATGATAATACATATATATATATAAGAAAAATAAACTTATATTTTTATGGATTTATATAGAAATATGAATTAATAAATGTAGATGCGTATATTTATCATTAAGTTTAAGTGCAGATAAGTATAGTATACTAGTTGAGTTTAAACGATGATTAGAATAGTATAAATGGTCTTGGACTATTTTAATTTCGCGTCTCTCGCTCTGTCAATACAATCCGCTCCTTGAAGTGGTATAAACTATGGTTGGCATGGTGGGAAGTTTTTTATATATGATCACACTGTTCTAGTACTATTTTTATTAATGTGTATCCGATATATATAAAATTAGAAGATAAGCATTCACGGCAATGCTTCATTAAGATAAAACACTCAAGAGAGCATCACTCACATTAATATTCATCAGTGAATCTTGATAATAGAATTTATTAATCTTGAAAGCGATAGCAATATTCTATCATTAACTTAGATGTCATTTCTTAAAGTTATATATATAGTATAAGATATATATATATAAGTTTATAGCGAATTATTATATATAGACATATGTATTTTTTAATATTATTTACCAAATCCAATAATATTTAAATTAAAATGTAACAGTCGAATTATACTATATAATAATTGAAATAAGTGAATAATGATATAGAATATAATAATAATAACATATTATTTAGTTTAAATATTATATACATATATATATAGTATTTAACGTATTTTATTCTTGCTCACTACATATAATATATATAGTTATATTATAGCATAGAGTAAATATATTATATATATTATATCTATATATTATACATTAATAGGGTTTAAATAATAATATATAACATAAATTAATTATATATGATAAAGAAGAACCAATTTTTAATATTATGGTAGTATAGGTAATTAATTATAATAATAGTGTTATAATAATTATATTTTTATGTATCCATTTATTTTCCCAAGTTGCCAACAGTTTGCAAACAATAATAATTTCTTTTCATCACGCCTTATTCCTTTAAATATTATTAATTCCTTTAAGAGAATTTGTAATGTACTTTATTTAAATAATTTAATGAATAGAGTTCATGAAATAACATTAAAATGTTAAAAATTTTATTTAAGAATATACGTATTGATAATTTTATTGCTATTATTTTTAAATTACGTATTTATTATGTTATTTATACAGTTTTAAAAATTGTAACGTTATGTTACTGGCATTAAAAATCATGGAATAAAGAGAATGGTCTGACATCTATTTTAGAAATCGAGTGAATTTAATTTTAAAGAAAAACAAATCATATCTCAAAAAACTACAATAGTCTTCAGGAAAAGGAAATTAACATTATGCTTGATAATGCTGAGTGCTACAATCTTTAGTTATATCAGGAAAATATATATTATATAATTAATTTAATATATATAACTAAATATAGATTTATATATAATTTAATATATATGATAATTTTTATGATATGGAAATATTTTTCTAATCTTACCGAGGATAAAGGAATAAATAATAAATAAATATATATTACTAATTAATAATTATAATGATCAGTGGGGATCTTAAAAGAGACTGACTCATTATAACTTAGAGAAAGGGCCAAGCACACTTACAGTTATTATAACATAATTCTTTATTTTATATTTTATTTTAATTTATTAGTTTCAATTATTTTTAGATCTAGCTCTCGGAAAATCAGTTATAGCTAAAATTAATTTTTTTTTAGCTACCAATATAGGGGGCTTTATAAGCCGACGGGGGAGAGAGGGGATGATAGGGACGAAGTCCGCTCTCACTCAGGGTCGTCACCGTGTGTGAAGGCCGCAGCAGTATCCGCTCGGACTCTCCTGCCATCTTTCGGACGTTGTTTGTAAGCGGCGCTGACTTCGGTTTATTTTTTGGAACTCTCCTTACGTTAATAATCACCGTAATATACCTAAAAGCTGTGGAAAGAGGAGAGGTCACGATGAGGATGTTTATCGGTCCTCCAAGAATTTATTTTATGGCATTTTATCATTTTACAACTCTTCTTAAAGCGCATGTACTCTTACTAGTGGGATATCCTTTACGTTCATCTTTTTGCCATCCACCCATTGCTCACTATCACTACTTGGCCCATCACTAATATTTGAAGAGAAATCGAGAGAGGGGAAGGAGTGTTCGTCTTGCGGCACTGTCATGGTACCCATCGGATACCCCGGCTAAGAGGCACAAATTCCTTAAGATTGGGAAGTTTAGAATTTTTATAAACAACTTGGGTAGGTGGATTATAAATTATAAATATATCACAGACGATTTGGATATTCACCCATATTTTTTCAGAAATTATAGGAAAAAAAATATATAAATTGATATCTCTCCACCCACACCTTGCAGAAAATGCCCAACTGGGAGGGTACAATTCGACAATTAAACCGTTAAGTCTTCGACGCATTTATAACCCACGCACTCATACGTTTTGTATTTTATTCCTTTGAGAACTTTTGTTTTTATTGTCTCAACGAACTACAATATAAATCAACAAGAATAAATGATTACAATTTAGAATGAATACTTTCTATAAAACTAATTGGTGATTTTTATATAACGATGAGTTTCAGAATTCTGATTAGACTTTGAATATAAAAATATAAAATAAGTTTTAGGTATAATTGAAGTAAAGAGAGTTATTTATAAGTATTTTGACAGATTAGGTAATTATGAAAGTGTCGTTAATAAGATATTGATTATTCCAGATTTTATCGTAATGTTTATTGTGATTTATGATAATATATATTTTTATATACTATTCTTATTATTTTATTATTTTTGAGATAACTCTAATAATACTCTTTTATTATAAAATTAGTTGTCTTATGACTGAGTAATTGAGTGCAGTATTCATTTTAATCGCTCTTTGCTTTTGTCCCTCGTGAAATGTATCATCATACAAAAATCGTAACTCATAATACTTCTCTCTTCTGCAAATTTACTTCGTACGTCATTTCTTTCTTGCACGGGAACTGGTCGCTTATAACATTTCTCAATCAATCCTTCGCTCAAATTCTTACGTCTACTATGCCCACAGTTTACAGCCTTTCCTACCAAATTTTGCCATGTTCTCTTTCTATTTATCTCTTCTCTCCCTTCTATCTATTATATATGTCATCATACTCATATCTATTATATATGTTAGTCTATCTTTCAATCAATAACTTAGTATCTCTCTCTCCTATACATATCTATCTTTCTCTCTATCCCTGATATCTTCTCTTATCTCTCTCTGCCTCATCTATCTTTCTCTTCTATGTCTTGTCTATCTTATCTGTCTCTTTCTTTAATTTAGATGATCTCTTTCCTTTCAATTACTTTACTTCTTTTTATCAATACTCTGTATGTCAATATATTACTCTCTTCTCTCCTTCTTTATCACTTAATTACTTACCGTTAACTTCGTGTTTACCTCTGTGATTCAGTGATCTCGTTCTGTCTTTTTCCTCATTACTTACTTTCTATTCTCGATTATCTCATTTCTCGATATCTTCTAAGATCCGTTTCAAAAACAAGTTTGAATTGTGAATGATTGAAGAAAGGAGGTTAAATTATACATACAAATAATAAAAACACCAAAAAATATGATCTCGAATATAGTACAATTCCCGGAATTCTTTTATTCAAAACAAAAAAATTAAACTATTACAAATTTTATTATCTCTTTTACTTTCTGCTCGATACTTATCTTACGCTATCTCTATGCAGAAATTCTCGTACATCTGTAAGTGGACATATACGAAATTTGTTTCATGTCGACTGGTCAACTTTTAAGTTCTTTTGTTGCAATATTTCTCTCGCATTAATTGTGACGTTCAATAAGAAATGTAATCCGCTACTTTTGCCATTCATATTCGTCGGTCGGGTGCGGTGGGGCGCGTCGGATAATGGTTGTTTTTTGGTACACAAAACATTTTTCATGAAAATAATGTCGTCGTCAAGTTCTCTGCTTTTTTTATATAAATTCTCAGGATTTCAAACTAACGAATACCCACGGTAGACCACCCCCGCACCGATGTCAGGAATCGGGGTCTTTCGGCGGCCTCTAGGTTGACTACGGGGGGGGACCTAATGCCCCCCTTCTCGGGGATTTCGGTCTTCCGGAACCTCCTTCCCGCTCTTTGGTCTTTTCTGGGTGTCCGTCGGGGGTTCCTCGCGGACCATCCCTCCGGGGTATGAATTTCCGTCCCTCCCCTCTGGCTCCCCATCGGCTCGAGTTCCCCTTTCCTAAAAGGGTAAATACCTTTTCCATTGCTGCATATACAAATTTGGCACAAATCTGTGCCAAGTTGAAAAGAAAACCCAGTCTTAGCGCCCCATTTATACTATATCTATCTTCTATTTTCATACTCTATCTATTTCATATATATTTATATTCCTATTCTATTTTCTTTACTATATATTTCTTCAGATTTATTCTATATTTATACTATATATATACTTATATCTTCTCTATTACGTATACTATCTAGTACGTCATTTTCTTCCAGTCCTAATAATATATATATATATATATTCATAAGTATAATAATTATATATATATATTTAATAGTTACCATTTTGCTTAAATATTGTACTATATGTTAAAATTAATAAACTTTATATATTTATTGGATATAGGACTATAGTTTTCTGCTGATAAATTCAACCACTCAAACTTTAAATTTTAAACTATTCGTGATAATTATTAATATCATATATTTCGGACTCATTGGCTTCATTGCCTTCATTGCCATCATAGTTTGGATTTTTTCAAATGTATTTCTAGATATTTTATTTAAATAATAAATCTGGAGATGGGTAATTAAATTAACATTGATGTTATATAGATAGGATAGAAAAGTAGGTTTAGGTTTTTATAAATTAAAGTAGGAATAAAATTATTTACTAATTTCTAGACTACCTTATACTCACAAAACGATAACTATTATTACTATATCATGATATATTAGAACCGGAATATATAAAATTCTAATCAAAGTACATAATGTCAAAGTAACCTACCAGTAATAATTGTAAGGTGGAGGAGGACAATATAATTTTACCACTAACATATGACTAATCATTTATTGAGTAATATATACATATGATTTTATGGGGTAGTGATAATAACCTCATAAGTAGCCAATATAATATTCCCATATTTATATTTTATTAAGCCTGTGATATATATATTACTACTAATACATTATACTCACCTTATATATATATATATACATAACTCACAATAATTATATATATATATAATACTATAAATATATACAAATAAAGTAAATATAAATATATACACTACCTAAATGAAGTTATATATAACTTTAAAATATTGAGACTATATTACAAAATTATACTGCAATTTTCTAATAAGTATAGTATAGTAGTATATAGTGTTAATCAATATATTATTTTAATTTTTTTAGGTGCGATAATATAATAATTAAGGCAAAATAATCTGCATATTTATAAGATTAATGAAAACATTCTGAAAGAGTATACCCTTTCTATGATATGCTTATGCAAATGTTTGTAAGAGTTTACACCTTTAAGAACTAATTTAATTCATTATAAGTTTCATCTATCACCATATATTTTATCTAATAAAAAGGAATATAAAAATATTTTTTTTATTTTTTTTAAATATCTCCAAAGGGGACTATTTTGTATAGGTGGTGTACATTTTTTGTTAGACTACCTAGAATAACATACTATGTGTATGCTTAAGAAAACGTCATATTTTATCTAATAAAAATCGGAAAATAAAGATTTTTTTTTGGCTATTGATATGAAGATATGATAAAAAGAGTGCAAATTGAATTTAGGAAAAACATATTTCCAAAAGTAGAAATTAAGAATATGTTGCTTTTAAAAATTGTTTGTGTTCATTATTTAAATGGGTATCGTACCCCCACACTCTAGTCCCCACCGTCGGCTCGGCTGTCCCCTAAAAAATAAATAAAAATTTACACTTTCACTTTATCTTAGGTCAAGTGGCTAGAAGTGGATTCTAAAATAAACAAAAACTAATTCCTATTTTTTTTTTTTTTTCTTCAAGATACAAATTATCTGCAGGATGCAGATAGATTCCATATTTTCAAAATGGTATATTAAGTTAGAGATTTTCGTGTGGTGTACCAATATATTTATAGGTTAGGCTTTATTGAAGAATTATAGTTAAGAGAATAGAATCGATTCTATTATATATCTCACATGACAAATTTCGATACTCGCTTTGAATATTCCAATATATGTTATTAGTATTATTCTGTGTTTAATGGGACCGGTATTCTTAGTTTTTAGAGATAGTCATGCGGGGTCTATCATAATGTATGTTATAAAAATATTCATATTGCACTTATATATTTAAATAGAGAATATTAATTTTGGAAAATTTTTTTAGATAATAATAATTGTGGCTTACTAGAGTATTAAATATAGCATATATACATATTTAAAAAAAAAAAAAAAGTAAAAGTAGTTTTTGGGTTTGGAAAAATTCAGAATATAACGAGTTGCTGTAGTACATTAATTATTATATTCCAAAATACAAAAAAACTTATCCTATTGTAGTATATCAATTTTGTGCGTAATAGACCCCAATCTATGTGTATTTTCAAAGGTTTAAAAATGACCTAATTTATACCGTATCATTAATAACTAATAACAATTAGTCATAAAAATTTCTCACATATCCTAGAATACTATATATAAAAAATTGTTTTTCAAGTCAATAACAATT
The DNA here is from genome assembly GCA_015478945.1 of Trachelipus rathkii. Classification (NCBI taxonomy): domain Eukaryota; kingdom Metazoa; phylum Arthropoda; class Malacostraca; order Isopoda; family Trachelipodidae; genus Trachelipus; species Trachelipus rathkii. The sequence continues at coordinate 59,001 of JABUQX010066859.1, read as the reverse complement.
TTAAAACCGGAATAACATAACGGAAAATACTGTCACCTAGAAGCCTCATTAAATTGTAATACAGACAAGAAAAATTACTTAACTCATTATATATATATAGCTAGAAATATCGATTATAATATATTATGTGCAAAGTTCTCGAGCGAATATTAATTAATTTGAATGGTTAATCATATGCGTAGTTCTAGCTCTATTTTTTTTATATTTGGAGTATTTAGATATATTTATATATTAATAGTATTTCACCTATATATATATACCTATAACATAAATATTAGTTGTCCTCCATCGTCAGCATGGTATGGGAATAGACCAGAAGGAAAATTTAATAATTATATGTCCATTACCACAGGTATAGAGAGATAATTATTTCTTGAAGCCAGGTCTCCATATTTAATAAGGCACGCAAGTGTGCAAGTGATGGTAGGTTTTGTGGGAAGAATGGAGTAGGCAGGACAAGAGGCTTGTACCGAGTGGATGAATATAATGGGTGGGTGTTTTCCCATAAAGATATTGCGAATAGCTGTTTCAGAGTATTTGTGATCAAAAAAGGAGTATGTCTTAGGACACCTTAGAAAGTAAGAGAGATGAATAAAATGTATAGCATGCGCGCGTGATCTAAGCAATCGCGTAGACCACAGAAATCTCAATGAGAGTGAAGGGTATTTGGGATGCGACTGGAGTGATCTCAAAAATAACCTTGTGTCCGCTGGTGAAGATATACGAGGATAGTTAGTGATTATTAAAGAAAGGTAAGGCAACAATTCGATGAAGACACACATCACAGACAGACAAGATAAACCACATCTACACTACACACGGACAGCAATTCAAACTTACGCACACTATCATATAGTGAGACTGAAATTTAAGAGAATATATTATAGGCCTATTACCCTACTATCTATTTAAGGATGAAGTTGTTAATGTTGAATAAACTCGCTAGATTTTTAGTGAGTAGAGGCATACTTACATAGAATAAAGGAGGCTGAAACGATACACCTTATAAAGAACAGCAATTGGGGAGAGTGTGGCGTGGAGTTAATATTTCGCAGACACCGCTTTTACAAACACTTTCAGCCGTATCATCTTAAGTAAAAGCCTTTGTTTTTAGATAGGAGAAATATAATGTGATCTACTCTCTACATATAGTCATCACTGAGAAAAAGAAACCGAAAGAATATTTTGGAGCTAGACACGAAGAGTTTTAGAAGGTTGAAGCGTATTTCCGATTAAGCAATGATATGTTTTATGCAGTTGTAGTGAAAATGATTTGTTACGAGTAGTTAAGATAAAGGAATTAGGTTTAGTCATTATTTTTAGAATTGGTCAATTGTTAAAAAACATACACGTATTCTCTTTAAAAATGACTCCAACATAATTAGAATATTCATACGGTCAGATGTTAGCTTTGCACTCCAAAGGGCGGCTATTCTCCACCCCCTAGCGTGAGCCTCCACTAGCTGTTGGGTTGTTATTTAAACTCAGATCTTTTTACAATGAAAATAATATAATGAAAGGGTTAAAGTCATTGACATAGGAGTGGATAGCTGAAGAAGCAATAGGGAGAAGGTCATTAATGAAAAGTAGAAAAAGAGTTTGGAAAAGGATCATTACTCGTAGGAAGTTACACCATAACTATTATTTATATTATAGATTTAAAGGATGAGCCCGGCGTCTTTTACACCTTCTTATTAAAATTCTAATGAGTAATCATAGAAAGAATGATGATTAATTTAAAGAATAATACATAAAAGAAGAGAAAGGAAAGATTTAACAAAATCAAGCTTTGGCACTACGTGCCAGACTTCTATCTAAGAAAGGTTTTCGAATAATGTCTAAACATTAAAGCGCCTGGCAAGTAAAATGATCACCGATAATTCACCAAGGGCTGGAAGGCTATGATTTAGAAAAAGCAAGTGTAATAAGATAGAGTTCGCCAGTAGAAAACGCTTTTTCTCCAGGAATAAACCAATAATGGCGATCAAAGAATAAGATTATTTGAAGAATAGAGATGTTATCACAAATCATCCTCCTATAAGGGAAAATAGATTCAAAAACTTTAGAAAGAACATTAGGAGTTGATAGGAAGGTGATGGAAGACAGATTAGAGCCCATGAAACGAAATAGTTTCATTACCAAAGACATGGTGGTATATGCAAGGAAGCCAAGTTATAGTTTAATTTGAAGAAACACATAATATCATAATTCTCTGATACACGTAGGTTCACACATTTTCACAGTGTTAAGCTCGGAGAGGAGAGAGCGAAAGTAACATCTTTAAGAGAAATTAATTATTTTTTCTCATAAATTGCCAAAGGGCGGGACTTGATTTAATAGTAAGATAGTTAAGGAAACCGAGAAAATATATTTTATCATATTTTTTACGGAGAAAGAAGGTTTTTACTTTTCACTTCACAGTGAGAATTGTAAAATTTTGACACGTATTCTATGGTGAATAAAATAATTTATAAGTTGAGCTGAGTTTATCTGACTTTGAATGAGCTCGGATGGAGGTTGTAGGTATGGGTTTCTCTTGAAGAGATGTTTGGGGCTTGGACATCTTTCAGGAGGGCAGATATAAATGCAAGAACGCAACTATAACAGAGATCATATTTAACGCCAAAGTTGTGTTTTATAGGTATAGTTGAAAGGGAGACAAGAAGATATACTCGATATTTTGGGAGACAGCCTTGCGAGGAAAGAAATCCGACTCAAGGGCGCTTAGGGATCACACGTTCGTTGTTGGTACCCTACACCCTCACACCCAACATAAAAATTAGGCGGAATCGAGATAGTCATTTTCGCAGGTGGAAATCAATTAAGAGTACACCGATGTTATCGTTGGATTTACAAACAGCCGCAATAGTCTCGACTCAAAGGCTTTTTTGCTTGGGTTCTTGGACGCATGGCACTCACACTCAGTCTCTCACGCTCATCGTTCTATAAGAGCTGGAGTCGTTTCCTGATCGGATAGATATTTTTCGAAACGCAGGGATGAACGAGCTTGGATTCTGTAGCAGTTAGATACATGAAGGAAGATAGATATTTCCCTATAAAAGAATAGGATATTAATCACGCTCTCTTTTTTATATAGAATTATAGAAATTTATTGTGCATCAATTTTCAGACGATTAGAAGAGTTTGTTGATTATAACATAGAAGTGTTTTTCGGGATAGCACTCTATAGCTTCATCTCCAATAGTACTATTCAGGGATAGATATGTCCACGCGAGAGCCGGAATCTATCTTTTTTCGATGTTCATTCTTCTGAGATAGAAACAGTTGGGTAGATCTCATATACGAGACCTCTTCACTCTCAGTGGATAGCAAATATCTTGGAAATGCAGATGAAGGAATTATATTCTAATGCTGTGGGGGTGAACGTTGAACAAACGAAGAAGTATCTATTTACAATAGTTAAATAGGAGTATGAAAAAGAGAAGAGAATATAATGTATATAAGAGATTATCGATGAGAAACAAAAAAGTAGTCGAAGAATATGGTATGAGACTTTATTTGGGTTTCGTTTGTCTTTGAGTTGGAGGTTTTATATACTGGGAAGGTATATCTTAGGTGGCATACAGACGTTGGGATTCCTATAGTTATTAGATTCGCGAATATGAACCTCTACTTGTCGATAGATATCAGTTTAATTGTATTACTTTGTATAGGAGAGATGGAACTAATTACATGATGTGAAATTTTCGTTAAAGTAAATTTGTAAGGGAGAATGAACTGTCGATATAGTAGGATTTGACAAGATTAAGCTTGAGCGACAAGAGGTCAAGAAAGTTCGAAAAACGTCTAAATTAAATGAGTAAGAGCAGAAATAAACATCTATTTCGCATATAAAGGCACAACTTTGCGCCTTTTGGTTTTCGACTTGGCTTAGGTACTCCAGATGGTGCGACAGGGAAATGAATCGATACCAATCATGGTCGAAATCTTTGGGGAAATAAAAAAACACATAAATTCTTTTTTGCGATAGAGATTTTTAGAGGTTTTTCTCCTGTGAGTAGACCTTGACAAAACTTACCTACTATTTTTGTATAACTTTTTTATAACAATTAACACTAATTTTACCTTCTTAACTGGGTATATGTACTTCGGGAAACTTTTATAATTGAGCTCGCATTTGTTGAGTCTTTCTACTTATTGATTTTTACTGATCTTCGACCATTTGGAAGAACATTTTTTCACATACCACACATATATAGATACTAGGAGAGAGAAAAGATAAAATTAGTTCGAAATAAAGATGTGTAAATTCTAAGACATAGAGAGATAAAATTATTCTTTTAAGTATAAAAAAAAAACTACTGGTGTTTGGAAAGTCTCAAACTCACTGAATTTTTAGGCTAAGAGGATAAAGTAAGAGATAGAAGTGTTTAGGACAGAGGAAATGGTACTTAGTCACTAACAAAGTGGACACAACGGTTTAAACGTGTTAAGATTGCGCATAGTTGGCCCCCTGCCGAGAAGAAGTTTTGTAGATTCATCACAAGTTTTAGCTTGAACAGAAAAGAAAGAAATAGTACATTCAAAGTCTAGGACTGGGGCGAGATTTTTTGCTATTTTCTCATAAAGTGCGCAAGAACCAGACCCACTGTGGGCGGTATCTTGAGATCTTGTCGTAGGAGAGTTGTGATTGCACCATCTTGGAGTGATAGCTCACTATCTTATAATTACTCAAAATTATTTCGTTTTTTTAATTTATAATATATATATAGAGAGATAGATATAATGCTATAGCTCCTATGATGGCTCCTCAATTAAGTTATGTTTGTTTTAATTCAGAATGACTCAGATGGGGTCGAACGCACCAATTGCGCGCCTTATTCTTGGAGATTTCCTTCGCATGTTGTATTGCTAGCCTCTAAGAAAGTCATTTGTGTTCCTATGGATAAATGACTCGTACATGGGGAAGGACTCTCCATGTCTCCTCTAGTAAATGGAAATGTAAAACATGAAAGAATTGCAAATTAAAAAAAATTCTGAAGGAATGAGATACAATCAGTTATTCAAGATAACACGCCTGCGAGTTTGGAGCATATCCTCGGGTTTTTCCTACGTATGGTAGCAAATAATAATAAGCTACATTATATTTTGGTAATATTGTATTATTATAATAGGGGTCAAGAATCGGGCTTGAAGAATTATTACCGTAAATTCTTTATAGTTCCATTTTATTATATTATTATATATATTTTAAATGTTGAGGTGATGAAACTGGAGGCCCGTTCGACAGTTGTCTCCTAATAAGGGATTCTTGTTTAATAAATTACATTATAATTTAAAAGCGATCATAAACTTCATATCTCAAATAAAACTACAATTAAGACATATACAGAGGTTGATAAAGGAAATTAATACATTGCTGGATAATGTCACTGGTCCATATTTTAAGTCCGGAAATGTTTAAATAATATATATATATTATATAATATATATATAATATATATATTGATATATATTTTAATATTATTAACTATAATATTATATTATATATATTATATTACTTATAATTTATATATTATAAATATTAATATAATATAGACCTTTATGATTAATACCTCATATTACGCCAAAATAAATTTAGTTTTAAGTGGAAAAAAGGTTAAGGATAATAATTTATTTAATAGCAATTAAAAATTAAAATAATATCGATTTAGCATTAAAGTGTTGCTTATCAGGTTTTTTTATTTTTTTGTGCTCATAAATTTGATTTATTTATTCGCAATTCATTTTTAATTTATATAATTTTATTAGTTTATTTATCGACGTAAATATTTTTTATATATGTGTCAAATTGTAAAAGTGTTTGTAATATATATTATAATTATATATATAGTATATAGTTATACTATTATATATACATTAATATTATAATATATATTAATATATATATATATATTTTTATTCTAAAAGACTACAATAGGGTTGGCTGAAAAAGTGAAATATTTAATACAAACATACGTAATTACTACTTGGGTTAAATAATATTTAAGATATATGTAAAATATGTTAAAAAATAAATTTAACAATATAAAAAATAAATTTATTGTTTTAATAATATAGGGTATATATATATATATATATATATATATATATATATTATATAATGCATTAGGAAGAGCTATTTTAGAGGACCTAGTTATTTATGGTTGGGGCAGTATTATATTTTAATGCTACAGTATGGTCTCGCTAGAGAACCGGTGTTTGGATCTAAATATTTCAAGTAAATTTAGAACAAATTATACTTTATAATTTGTAAATTGATAGTAAATATATATATATTCTATATTTTGTGATTGTGATTTACTATTCCTTATATATGATATTTATCTTTTTTTTTTCCTTATTTTTCGTTAAAAGTATTATAAAATTTTTTTTTTTTTTAACTAAATGGATACCCCAAGGGTAAACGCAAAGATGGCAAGTGAGTCGGGGTCTCATCGGCCTCCCGACCGGGGCCGCAACGCGGTGGCGAGTGCGGAGACTGGAGAATTTCCCCTTCTTCCCCGGCCGGCCTTTTGGATGCGCTCGGGTAATTTCGGAACCCCTTGCTCTTTTGGTTGTTGGTGTGGTTGGTGCTCGGGGGTTGGTCGGTGGTCTGATCCATTTCCCCGGGCCTTCTCTCGTGGGTATGGAGCGGTTCAACTCGGGTATGAATCACCGGCCTTCGTCGCCGCCCCTCGAGCCGCTTCCTCTCACAATCGTGTGTGAAATCAATGGGTTCTAGTATAGAGGCGTACTTTTGCGAAAAATTCTCTAATAAGGTCTCTCTTTTTTTAATTTAGTGGGGCTCGAGCCGACCTTGTTGGAGAACAAGAAGAGAGAGAAGAGAGATAAATTACATAATCACCTGGTGGGATGGTCTCGAAGAGAACGTCCCGCGACACCCTTAAAAGATTCCACAACAGAGCGGGGGTTCCGGAGTTTACCATCCCGGAGGGGGGATTAGTTTATCCCCCCGTCCCGTCACCGGGAGTGACCGGAGCCCCCGACTCCTAGCGCAGTATTTCATATTTGCCGTTAGTTTAATTACTTAAGGGTATATTCTTTAGTTATAAAATTAAAAAATTTTACTTGTTAAAATAAATTATAAAAAAAAAATAAAAAAATAAATAAAGTTAAATCCATACCTAGCATATTTTCGGCCTGCTTTTATCCAAATATTATAATTTGTTTTATATACTGTAGGACTGCCTTTGATTATTCTTCATTTATGTTTATTTAATTCAAATACATGTGAGCATTAAATAAAAATTCATGACATTTCTTAATAATATTTATATTTAATATTAGAGAGCTCTCAACAACTGTTTGGTCGTCTTCTAAAATAATTTTAGTATTTATGGGACAATGTTGGTAATTATTATTATAATTTATTTTTTAATTTTTATTGGTAAAATGTAAAAATTAAAATAATTTATTTGCTTATAATAAATAATCAAGGCAAATTAAGATTTTAGGTTGTTCTCCTTTGTCTTCCTATAATATTAAAAAATTTTTTTTTGTTGAAGAAATATTTTATTAATTTTTCGACGTTTTTAATAATATTTTTATTATATTTGTGTTTTCATCAAATTTAAGTTTTTTGTATACTCCACTACATTTTCTATCTAACTATATAAATTTTACTAAGGTATTACCCCAAAAGTGGTTACTTATATATACCTATTTCGGGCTTGGGTAGTATTTGTAGTTTTTGGGAGGAATTAAATGATATTATTTAATTTAATTTTATATATAATTATTTTTTTTACTCAGTTTTACCGGGTATCAATATATATAATTCTTTATTGCCGTAATAGGATTTTATATCACCTAACGAATAATTGTATTATTATATAAGTTATATACCTATTTTTCTCTAGTTAGATATTTAATATATATATAAGTAATAGTTATTATAATCTGATCAAGGGTTGCGGAGATTGATTCAGATCTCGTTGAAGTTCTGTTTTCAAGAGCCGTATGGTGAGTCGGTAAAGTCCGTGTACGGAGTATTACTGATGGAGTCGTATGCAATTTTATCGTAAGGGATAGTTCGGATGGTCCGGCGTCGGAGTCTCGATAAAATATTCTGTTGCAAAGTATATGGAGTCGATGAGTACTGAGAGTCGGTATGCATGTCAGAATATATATATATATACTGCCTTCGTGTAACAGTATGATGCACTAGAGAGAGAGAGTGCAGGTGCTACGATCGTAGGAGTACGCAGTAGTAGTCTCGAATTTGTGTTTTCTTAAGTCAGAAAAATCTTCTACTTATAGAGCAATGGTGATATATTATTAATACTATTTTTTTTTTTATATATTTTTTGTTTTTATATTAATTATATATTTTTATTATTTAATTATTATATTTTTTATTTTTTTTTTTTTTTTTTTTGAATAAAAATTTTTTTTTTTCTAACTAAGGAATACCCTAGGGTAACCGCAAAGATGGCAGGGTTCGGGGTCTCTCGGCCTCCCCGGTGGACGACGGGACTAATCCCCCCGTCCGGGGATGGGTCTCCGGAAGCCCCCGCTCTTGGTGTTTTGGGTGTCGCGGGGGATTCCTCCGACCATCCCATCCGGGGTAGTGAACGTCCCCCCTCTGTCCCCGTCGGCTCGAGCCCAACTAAATTCTGGTGAAATAATTTTGTTTTGTTTTTTGGAAAATTTTAAGTTTTTTTTAGGGGGCCGAGCCGACGGGGAACAAGAGGGGGGGACGTTTCATACCCCGGAGGGGATGGTCGAGGAACCCCCGCGACACCAAGATACACCAAAGAGCGGGGGTTTCCGGAGACCATCCCGGAGGGGGGATTAGTCCCCCGTCATCCACCGTGGAGGCCAGAGCCCCACTCCTGCATCTTTGGCGGTTACCCTAGGGGTATTCCTTTGGTTAAAAAAAAAAAAATTCCAAAAAAAAAAAAAAAAAAAAAAAAAAAAAGTTAAATCCCATCCTAGAATTTTCGGCTGATTCCAAAGATATAATTTGTTTTACTGTAGGACTGCCGTTCTCTAGTTTACATACTGTGGGCATTAAAAAAATCTGACCATAATATCATATATATATATATATATATATATATATATATTATATATTATATATATATATTATATATATATATATATATTAATATAATATATATATATATTATATATATATATATATATATATATATATATATATATATATATATATATTATATATATATATTACACAACGCTTATTGTGGACACAAATAATAAATATTTTACGTCGAAATAAACTAAAAATATTAAATTAAATGAATTTGGAAATATAAATCAATTTGAAGCTAACAAAATAAAAAAAGTAAGTTCTTCTTATATAGCAAAATCGAATTTTTAAAATTTTAATTATTGCTATAAAAAATTAAAATTACCAAAAAAAATAAACAAAGATCCTAAATTATTTATAAAAGACATAACTACAACAAGGTCATTTATATATATAATAGTTATATGAATATATAACTATAATTAATTAATATATATATATATTATGTACTAATCATATATAGATATATATATAATTAGAAGATTATATAATTTATATATATTTTATAGTTATTAAATAATAATTATATATAATATTATATATTTGAAACTAGTAATACATACAACTTTTCAGCTCTAAACTGACAAATTAATAAATATTTACGGTGAAATAAACAAAGCTTTCAAAAAATAAAAAAAAAAGTAAGTTCTTTTTACAGCAAATAAATTTTTTAATTTTTTTCTTTACCACTAAATAAAAAATTTATTTACCAACCTTTACCAAATACTAATTATTTTGAAGGACCATGGTTTTACGTTAGGTCACTATATATATTATAATAGAGTATAGGAATATATTAAGTATATATAGTATACTATATATATATATATATATATATATATAATTTATATAGTATTATACTATATATATATATTATATATACATATATATATATATAGTACTTATAGTAATACTATTTATACTAACTATTTTATATTATATATATATATACTAGTATATGTATATATTTTAAATATAGTTTGCATTTTTTTTTAGTTGTGGAGCTTGCAAAATTTTAAACTCGGTTCTTTTTGTTAATTAATTTTAAACTTTGGATGAGAAAAATAATGTAAAATTCATCATGTAATATTCTGGCTAGTGAAGTTTGGATAAAGCTACACTCAATATCATATGAAAGAATGGATATTCGGCAGTCTGGCTTGTATGAAGATTTTTTCTTCGCATAGTTCAGAGAAGGAATGATCAAACAACCATTAGATACGTCCCGGTAAGCTCAGCGGTAGCAGCCTTGCCCAACTAACGGAGACCCAGGTTTACGTCACTGGTCGGGTGCGCGTTGTGAGCTGCTGAGCTGGTTCTTTCTTAACTCCGTCTTGCTCAGACTTATAAAAAATTGAGCACACCCCTCTAGATTAGGGCTCTGCCCGTGAGCGTGGTGTTTACTGTAAAAATATATATATATTATATATATATATATATATTACTATAATATATATAATTATATATAATAATATATATATAGTATATATATATATATAGATATAATATACTAGTATATATATATAATATATATTTTATATATATATATATATATGGTGATATTGGTGATGGTGATGACAACTGTCATCAATCCATATCTCAAAAACTACAAATAGGCCACAGGGAAAAGGAATACAGTTGGAATCCTGGCACCCAATTTTTTCTTAGGAGCGGAAAATGTAAAAAAAAAAAAAAAAAAAAAAAAAAAAAAAAAAAAAAAGAATCTCAAACTACACATATAAGCTACAGGAAATAAACAACAATAGTTAATTCCCACATGGTAAAATATTTTAGGAATTAGGAAATGTAAAAAAAAAATTAAAATAATAAAGGAATAGTTTGATTGCTAATTAATTTTAGTCAGTATTTGATCATAGAAGAGCCTAGTTTTTAGAGACCTATATTTATTGGATACTAGACTTACTATTAATGGTTTGCTTTTTTTTCTGTTAACTCAAGACATACATTATCGCATAGGGTATATCCCGGGCACACCGATCGCAGCAGGAGTTCCGGGGTCTCCTACGGCTTCCGGGGAACTACGGGGTAGGACTAATTCCCCCCCTCCGGTTGGATTTGGGTTCCCTATCTCACGGGAACCCCGCTTTCTTTTGTAGTATTTTATATTGGGTGTTCGCGGGTGGTAGATTATTTATTTATTTAGATCCAAGCTCTCTCCCCTTAATTATTAGTTGGAGTTTAATTTGGAATATCGTCACCTTATTAAGGTGATGATTTTACCCCGTTCGGTCCTACGCTATTTGCATCTGCTGACAATATTAGCATTATGTATGTAATTATTCATGTTTAACAAATACTTTATTATATATATTTAATTTAATTATTTTTATATATGTTCGTATTTTTATGAGTTAAAATATAAATAGATAATTAGAGCTATAATATACTTTTTTAATATTTATTATTTTATTGTATATTTATATTTGTAATTATTTTTTACATTTTTCATTCTATATTAAAATATTTTATTTCGATATTAGGATTTTCCAAAAAATTTTTGTATTCCTTTATTCTGTTCCTGTTATGTTATTGTTATAAATTGTTATATTATTTACAAAAACACGTAAATAATGATGAATATTTTAATAGTATATTTTTTTTTTTTTTTTATTTTTACAGTTTCCGCAATAAATTAATTTTGATTTACTACAATGGATTTCCAACAGATTGGTATTACCTTTTTACTTTAGTTTAACTGATTGTAGTTAATACGTTTTTGAATGATAATTTTGGATACGGTATTATAGATAGTTTGTGTCCTCATTATTATTTATTAATCCAAAATATCAATCTATTATTTATTAATTTTTATTTTATTCAGTTTTCTAATTATACTCGTAGTTATTTATTCTATTAATGTTAAGCCAATTGCAAATAAAATGTGTTAATATTATTTATTTAACTGCTTTTACTTACATCAATGAAGAAAGGTCTTAGATAATATCCTTTTTTTGTAATTTATTAATCTACTTGTAATTTTAATATATATTAGGATTATATAATTTGTTGTTGCTATTCTTGAACTACTTAGTAATTTTAATATTATATTTAGTCTAAAATTTATATTTTAATATAAAATATTATATTTAATAAAACTAAAATTATTTTTTTAATTTTACATAGTTTAAATTAAAAGTAATAATATTTTATATACTTTATACAAGTCTTCTAGGACCTTAGCATTATTTAATTTAATAATTATGTTATTATTTATTGTTTATTAATGTAATATACAATAAAATCCGATTTTTTTTATTATTTATTATTTTATATTATTTATAAAATAAATCCGATTTTTATTTATTTTATTATATTTAATTTATACAAATTAATAAAATTATTGTATTATAAAATAATTATATTTAATTTATTATTATTTTATTTATTATTTTTATGTTTATAAATTATTATTTCATGTAATATATTGGTAAAATAATAAATGTAATAAGGTTAATTTAAATCTTTATATATGTTAATCTGCTTAAAGTTTGGCAGGTCTTTATTTGTATGAAAATAAAAATTGAATAAAAGTTTAACTATATTAATAATGATATTATTATAATGAATTATTTGTAATAATTTTTTGGTTAATTTCAAAACTGATTGATATATATATCTGTTAGATTGTTCTGTTATCATTATAGTATATGAGTTCGTCATTATTATATTATATATGTCGACCTGCCCATCTTTATGTTTTTACTATTATACTAATAGATTAATGAATCATGTAGCGGAATGTATGAAGATATTTTTATAACTTATATATATATATATACATCGTAGGTGCGTAAAGATAAGTATAATAATCATAATAAATGATTAATCCTAGCGGATTTCGAGGTATAGTGAAGGGATTTTTTAAGTAGATTCTATTAGTATATATACTAATGTACTACGGTATAATATAGTAGATTATATATAGTATTATTCAATATATAATATCATATATATCATATAAAATATATAAATAATATATATATATTATGATATTATATAATATATATACTAGTTATATTATTGAGTATATATTAGTTATATATAATAATTATATATATGAGTATTAGTATTATATATAGTATATAATATTTATATATATCTATGGTTTGAGTATTATATATAGTATACTATATATAATATATTAAATATTATATATATTATATATTTGATATATATATAATATTTTAATTTAGTTACTAATTAATAATATATTATAATATTATTAATTAATATTAATATATATATTATATTAATATATAATTTTTATTAATATATATTTATAATATACGTATATTATATTTATATATATATATATATATAATTATATATTAATATTATTATATTATATTTAATAAGCTTATTATTATTATTAATATATATATAATTAATAGATAGTATATATTTAATATTATTATTAACTTATATATATTATTATTATTATATTTATTAATAATTAATATATATATATATATTATATATTACCTATGAATAGTTAAATATATATATATATTCCATAGTATTTATTACTCAGTATATATATATTAATTATTATATATATATATATACACTAATATATTGATTATAATATATTATAGTTTATGTATACTTAATATATATATTATATTAATATATAATATATATTATAATTAATTATATAATATATATAGTATATACTATAGTATATATATAATATTATATATATAATTATATATATATAAAATATTTATATACCGATTTATATATATTATATAAATGATATATTTATATATATAATATATATATTATATATATATATATATATACTATAGTATAATTAATATATTGTATATATATATTAATATATATATAATTATTATTATATATATATATAGTATATTTATTATATATACTTAGTTAATAAATATATATAGTTTAATAGTATTATATTATTATATATACTTATCTAATATAATAATATATTTATATTAATATTATTAATATACTATATTAATTATATATTTATATATTATATTATAATCTTATATTATATATATATAGTTAATAATTAATATATTATTTATATAGTATATATATTATAATATATATACTTATATGTTTTAAATTATTAACTTATATATTATAATATTTAATTTAATATATTATTAGTAATATATATATATTTATATATATATATTTAATATAGTATATATATATATATATATATATATATATATATGATATATATTATTTTATTATATTTATATATATATGTATATTATTGTTTATTAATTAATAATAATATGTAATGAATTTGAGATAGAGCAGTGTATTAGTACTTTTGTTCATATAGACTAATATGATGAAGTGTTTTATCCTTATATCCCTTATATAGCATTATATAGGTATTAAATATTAATAAGGGCAAGGATGAGTCTATTAATATGACATAGAACCTGGTCCCATTTTAATATATTTCTTAAGGTTATTTTATATGAATATCTTTTGGTTAATACACCAGTGTGATATTGAAATAATAACTATGTACTATACCTATTAGAAACTAAAGATATCTTACTATGGAATAGACTACCTTTCAGTATATACATGGTGTGAATATTACTAAGTTTTATTTTATTATGAAGCTAATATATAAATTGTAAAATATAATATACGGAATAGTGCTAGTTTTACTTATAATATACTTATTTACTGTGAGAACATAGGGCGCGGACGACAAATATAGGATGAATCCTTCTATTTAATTTTAGTGAACGGAGAATCTGATATTATACAACAACGTGGTTGGCATTACACGTAGTTCTTGTATGGTGACTTGGCCTAATTGTGTGAAAAGTCGCATATATTTTTGCGCAAATACAGGATAAATTGCGTGTCAATGAGATAGAAACATTGCCAGGCCATTCTTAGGAACAGTTATATTTGGTGGAGAGTTTAAAAGGTGAGGTTTACAGTGCTGAGACTCGAAGGAAGTTTATTTATTAAAGGCCTACGAAAGAAGGTAAACACATTTATATAAATGAATAAAACTACGAAGAAGGAAAAATTTATTGTGTAATATTATATTAAACTACAAGAAATAATAAAGCAAATATAGATAGCAAAGAAACTCCTGATCGAGAATCTGACCATTCGTAGGTAGAGAAAGCAAACTTGAATGATTGTTTGATAGAGGTTATTAATTTTAAAACTTTAGTTTTAACGCAGTTATACATTTTCTCACAAACAAAATCTGTGTAGTATTTATTACCTTTGACGTAGGGGGTAGAAAGGGATCCCTACTTTCATTAGCCCTAAAAAACTAAGAACTACAATGTGAAAGAAACGGGAGATCTTCCATTATTATTAAATCCTTTGTGTTTTTTCGTGTTTAGAGTATCATATCTTTGTATTTTTTAAACAAGTTCAAAAGTTATCTTCTTCATTCTTATAGCTGGTATTGAAGATCCTTTACTCTCTCTTTTCAACCTCTTCCTTGTGTTTGCTGCTTAGATGGTTTCTTAACCCAGATCTCCTTCATTTCCGAGGATAATTACGATTGCAAAGTATCGCTTTGTGATGTTTTGGATACAATATCGAAGTCACCCCAAACCGTACTGGATGAGGATGACATTGCGGAGTTGCTTCAACAGTTGATCTCAAACGTGTATTATACTCACAATTACTAATACTGTCAGACTTAGAGTGTGACTCAAATCCATCTCTAATATATATATATATATATATATATATATATATATATATTATATATATATATATAATATACTATATTATATATATATATATATACTTATTATATATAATATATATATATATATATATTATATATATATATATATATTATATATATATATATATATATATATATATACACAATACGTGTATATATATATATATATATATATATATATATATATATATATATATATATAATATAATATATATATATAATATATAAAATTTTTATATATATTATATATATTATATTATATATATATATATATATATATATATATTCAAAGGATTTATTTGTGCATAACACAACATTATTGTATAATTTTGTAATGGTCCTAAGTGGGTTTTTTGAAGAACCCCTTACCCTTGGATGGTACTCCAAGAGTGTTACCTCTTGACCAACGATTAGCTAAAAAGGAAACCCATCATGTTTTAACCTCTGAAAGCTTAGCTTCCCAGAGGAGTGAAGGCGTGTCTTGGACACCTAACCTCCGATGGGCCTCCCCGCTAACACTCGGGTCAAGGGCAACACTGGGTAATTTTTTAATCGGACATTATTAGGTATTCAAAGATATTTGTGCAATAAACGCAACAATTATTTGTATATTTGTAATGGTCCTAAGTGGGTTTGAACCCTTACCCTTGAGATGGTACTCCAAGAGTGTTACCTCTTGACCAACGATTAGCTAAAAGGAAACCCATCATTTTACCTCTGAAAGCTTAGCTTCCCAAGAGGAGTGAGGCGTGTCTTGGACACCTAACCTCCGACGGGCCTCCCCGCTAACACTCGGGTCAGGGGCAACACTGGGTAATTTTTAATCGGACATTATTAGGTATTCAAGATTGGGAAGCTAAGCTTTCAGAGGTAAAATGATGGGTTTCCTTTTAGCTAATCGTTGGTCAAGAGGTAACACTCTTGGAGTACCATCTCAAGGGTAAGGGTTCAAACCCACTTAGGACCATTACAAATATACAAATAATTGTTGCGTTTATTGCACAAATATCTTTGAATACCTAATAATGTCCGATTAAAAATTACCCAGTGTTGCCCCTGACCCGAGTGTTAGCGGGGAGGCCCGTCGGAGGTTAGGTGTCCAAGACAAGCCTCACTCCTCTTTGGAAGCTAAGCTTTCAGAGGTAAAATGATGGGTTTCCTTTAAGCTAATGCGTGTCTTGAGGTAACACTCTTGGAGTACCATATCAAAGGTAAGGGTTCAAACCCACTTAGAACCATTACAAATATACAAATAATTGTTGCGTTTATTGCACAAATATCTTTGAATACCTAATAATGTCCGATTTAAAAATTACCCAGTGTTGCCCCTGACCCGACGTGTTAAGCGTGGGAGGCCCTTCGGAGGTTATGTGTCCAAGACACGCCTCACTCCTCTTGGGAAGCTAAGCTTTCAGAGGGTGTAAAACTGATGGATTTCCCTTTTAGGCTAATCGTGGCAAGAGGTAACACCTTGGGAGTAAACCATCTCAAGTGTAAGGGTTCAAACCACACTTGGGACCATTACAAATATATATATATAAATTATATATATGATATATATATATATATATTATATATTATATATATATATATATATATATTATATATATATATTATATTATATATACTTATATATAATATATTGATTTAACTTTTTTGGAGCATGATCAATAATATTCACGTTTGTGGGAAAGAACCAGTCCAGTTAAAAAAAAAAAAAAACTGTCACTGAACTGCGTTTGGTTAAAAATCAGTAAACGTGGATATTTGAAACCTTTTAAGGGCAAAATTAGATCCACAGGATTCGTAACACGTACAGTAATGAACTTCGAAAATCGAAGAAAAATGCTAGACACAAGCACTTTCGCAATTGGTCTGGCATTATTTGATGTACACAGACGCCAAGTATCCTATTGAAAAACAGGAAGATGCTACTCGATATGAAACAAATTTTGGGTGAGTAGTTTTAATTATTTAGTCTTCGTGTATTATAATTATACAAAAACAATAACATTATAATGTATAAATATATAATTGGCACATATGCAGCAGAAGTTATCGGAAACCTGGTATTTGTTAGTAATTCAAATTATAAAATTGGAAATGGATGTGGTCCTCATATATTATATATATATATATATATATTATATATATATATATATATATATATAAGATTATATATATATATATATATATATATATATATATATATATATATATATATATATATATATATATATATATATATATATATATATAATATTTAGATATATATATATAATATTTATATATATATATATATATATATATATATATATATATATATATATATATATATAATATATATATATTATATATATATATATATATATATATATATATATAAAATGTGGAAATGGATATATTATATATATATATATTATATATATATAGTCAGAATGATCGAAATTTATATATTTTAACCTACCAATTCAATATTTTAATTTTTCTATTATAAGATGAATCTATTTTACAACTCTCAATTATAAGGCCGGAAAATGTGGCCCGCATTAAAAATTTATTTGTAAAAAAAACTTCTCAATTCGGCACGAGCTTTGCGGGCGAGACCTATGATTATAAGACATATCGATTACTTGATGCTAATAATAATTGTACGTTTACATTGTTGACAAATGTTTGGATGTTTTATTTTTGTTTAGCATGATATTCAAATATATATATATATATATATATATATATATTATATTATATATATATATATATAATATTTATATTATATATATATATATATATATATATATAATATATATATATATATATATATATATATAATATATATATATATTAATATATATATATATATATATATATATATATATATTATTATTATTATATATATATATAATATATATATTAAAGTTGCAACAAAACTCTGTACATAGTTAGATTTATTATTGTCAACGTTTCGAGGGAACAACTTTCCTCATCGTCAGGTTGAATATAAGAAGCATTTAAAAATTAATAAAGCACAAGACATGATTTTTTTTTTAAACCCAAGAGTAGTAGGGAGGGGATATTGGAAAACGAAAAACCCCAACCTGAGCGAGGAAAAACCCACCTACCTGAACCGACCTACCGTGACCTTTTTTTGACCGGGTGACCTTTTTTGAGCTCGAATTTTTTAACTGCCCTTGACCTTTTTTTGAGCTCGAATTTTTACCCCACCTGACCTTTTTTTGGCCTTGAAACCTTTTTTCGAACCACCCTTTGATTCTTCCAATGGGTGCAATTTTTGGCCCAACGCGTATTTTTTTGAGAACCCTAATTTTTTGGCAACCCCAATTTTTTTTCGGCAACCCTGATTTTTTGGCAACCCTTCGAAGAAGGGTTGCGCCAACCGGTTGCGGTCCAGCACCGTTTACGTTATTGCCCCTCTTTTAACGCCCCACCCTTAATTTTTTTTCGACGCATGGGTCATTTTTTTGCGCCGACGGTAATTTTTGGGGTCCTTCATTTAGGGGCTTAGCCCTATTTTTTTTGATGTCTTAAGCTTTTTGTTCGTTTTCTCCTATGTTCTCGCAGAGCTTGAACAAGGATACCATGGGGTCATTTTTTTGCCGTGACACCGGTATTTTTGTGCCGACCCTGTTTAGGGGTTATGCCCGCGTTTTTGAGATTTGTTCTTTACTGCGCTGCTTGTTGTAGATACTTGCGGCATGGATAGATTCATTTTGCGTGTATAATCGTCTCGCATATATATAGGACACTGCGCTCGAGTCGTGTGGCTGGTGTGTGTGGGCTGTGATTGTGTGTGTGTGTTAAAGCCAGTAATTGCGGCACGCCGTTTATGCGGAACGCTATCATGTGGTCCAACAACGGTCGCAACTTCCAGACACCGGCCCGCGCCCCTAAGGGCCAACCACACACACAAAAACGAGGTCGGCCAAAATTTCACCGGCGGCAAAACTGAACATTGGTACTGGATAGGGCCTTAGGGCCCGAGCATTCATCCAAATAGGGCTAAGCCCCTAAAAGGCAGAAACCCAAATTTACGGGGGCAAAAAACACTAGCACCCTGCGTACACAGCACAAAAATTCACTACGGTCCACTATGGCAGTTAAATAGTGGGGCAATAGTTACAGAACTACGGTTACTAGCCTGACCTCGCCCCCAGAGTATTATGGTAGCTCTACGCACCTTCGAAAAGCGCATGTTAGCAACCTAATATAATGGTCATCGCGGAGTAAAAAATCACTCGGGGGATTCGCGCCCAAATGCCGTTTTGAGACAAAAATTCTTCCGTGGGTGGGTAAAAAATTATTGTTAGACCTGGGGTCACACGGGGGTTAGGATCGTGAATTTTTTTGTCCTTCCTTTAGGGACTTAGCCTTTTTTTGATGTCTTAACCTTGTCTGACCATGATATTTCGCCCTTGACCTTTTGTTATTCTATACGGTACAGAGGCTACAAGGGCTATAAAAAATAGAACGTTTGCACGGGTTCCTCAAGCGGGATTATAATTGGCGGGGACTTCTGAATACCGGTAAGCGGTTTGGATGACCAATAGGCTCCCCTAAACAAAAAATGGTAGGGTGGTTCCTCGGGGCCTACAATGCACCCAGTAAGGGAGTGTAAAAGGTTCTAAGGTTGATGTTCGTATTTA
The DNA here is from genome assembly GCA_015478945.1 of Trachelipus rathkii. Lineage (NCBI taxonomy): Eukaryota > Metazoa > Arthropoda > Malacostraca > Isopoda > Trachelipodidae > Trachelipus > Trachelipus rathkii. The sequence goes on along the minus strand of JABUQX010066859.1, from coordinate 38,513 downwards.
GTGGTGGTCTATGAGTTAGGTTCTGGATGAGTGTCATGATGGAGTGGCCAGGTGAGTGCATAGTTGAGGCCAACGAGTGGCCAATAAGTACCTAAGTGAGTGCCAATGATGCCATTAGTGAGTGCTCACATAGTGCCTAAGTGAGTTGCTCACATAGTGCCAACTGGTGTCCATTTTTTCCCTAAAGCCTTTCTAGCTCTCCCATGAGCCCTGTAAATAGCGCCTAATATGGGTGTCTAACCCCTAGGTAATAATAGGTATTTTTCTCTAACACTTATACACGACTGAATTATATCTATAAGAGTTTTACAGCAGTTGAGACAGTGCCCGCAAAACGTTTCGAGTCCGAGGTCGCGTCCGCAGGTGAACACCGTCGCGAAAACCGCCCGCCGCGTGGGCGCCCGCAGGCCGCAATTTCCGTCCGTCCGTGCCTCCTCGCGTGCGCCCGCCAGGCGCAATATTTCCGCGTATCCGCCGCCCGCCGCGTGCGCCCGCAGGCCGCCATACCACGCGTTACCCCAGCCGCCGCGTTTGCGTTTTCGCAGACGCAACTTCGCCGCGTGAAACGAAAAAATATGATATGCAATTAAGCTATTCAAAGATTTCGTTTCAAATATACTACGAGTCATTCATTTTTACTACAATTGTAACGAAATTTTATAAATAACTATATACTTTACATACCTTAAAGCAGTAAGCGTAAAACAATAGAGGTGTTATTAACATAACACCTAAGGGATTAGTATGCCTTTGTTTTACCTGCTTTACTGCTTTAACTTTCTGCTTTACTGCTTTAACTCATGTTTTACTGCTTTAACTTTCTGCTTTACTGCTTTAACTCATGTTTTACTGCTTTAGCTCTCTGCTTTACTGTTTTAACCCTTGATTTACTGTTTTAACTATCCTGCTCTTACTGCTTTAACTCTATATTTTATTCATTATTTTTTTTCTTTATATTTTTTATTTTTGTTTAATACTTTTTATTAGTATTCTATTTTTATTTTTGTTTTTAATACTTTTATTTTTATTATTTTTATTAACATTATGTTTTTCTTATATTTTTTATTTTGTTTTTAATACTTTTTATTTATTTCTATTTAATATAGATTTAAACATACTTTTTATTTTTATTTTTTAATGTAAGAATAAAAACACCCGGAGTGTCTTCGGTTATATAAACATTTTATTTTAATAAAAATTGTACGAATTTTTCATTAAACACATATACTTTACCAGGCCCTTAAAGGCAGTAAGCAGTAAACAATAAGAGGTGTTATTAACCTAACACCTAGGGATTAGTATGCTTTGTTTTACTGCTTTACTCTCTGCTTTACTGCTTTTACTGCTTTAACTCATGTTTTACTGGTTTAAACTCATGTGTTACTGCTTTAACTCATGTTTTACATGCTTTAACTCTCTGCTTTACTGTTTTTAACTCTCTGCTTTATGTTTTAACTCATATATTTATTAAAATTATTTTTTTCTTTATATTTTTTATTTTTGTTTTAATACTTTATTTATTTATTCTATTTTTATTTTGTTTTTAATACTTTTTTTTTATTTTTAAATTATTTTATTAACATTATGTTTTCTTAAAAAATTTTTAAAAATTTTACTACTTTTTTTATTTCTAATTTTTTTTTTGTTTTTAAAAAACTTTTTTTTTTAATTTGTAATGTAAGAATAAAAACACACAGAGTTTCGGTAATATAAACCATATATGTTTTTAATAAAATTGTACGAAATTTTATTAAAAACATATCTTCTACAGCCTAAAGCAGTAAAGCAGTAAAACAATAAATCAGTAAATCACACCTAGGGGGGATTAGTATGCTTTGTTTTACTGCTTTAAACTGTTCTTTTTAACTTTCTGGCTTTATACTGCTTTATACTTCATGTTTTAACTGCTTTTAACTTTCTGCTTTACTGCTTTAACTACCTGCTTTACTGCTTCTTTAACTTTCTGCTTTACTGTTTTTACTCTTTCTGCTTTACTGTTTTAAGCTCTCGTGCTTTATCTGCTTTAACTGCATATATCTTAATCATTATGTTTTTCTTTTAATTATATTGTTAAACTTTTCTTTTAATATATTTGTCTTCAAATATTCATCTTTAATATTTGTTTTAATACTTTTTTATTTTTAACTTTGTAATGTTAAGAATAAAAACACACAGAGTTTCGGTTATATAAACATTTTAATTTTAATAAAATTGTACGATATTTTTATTAATTAAACATATTACTTTTACTAGCCCTTAAATAACAGTAAAAACAGTAATCTAATAGAGGTGATTGCTTAAGGCAGCAAGGGATATAGAGTAAAGGTTTTGATTTACTGCTTTAAGCTGCTTAATTAAACTCAATTTATTCTATTATCTATCTTGACGAGTTGGAATGTGGAGAAATTTACGTTCCGAAGTCCGGCTACATGTCTTGTAGCTGGGCCGACCAACAGGTTGTGGTAAAACCTTTCTATTATTAAATATTTTAAAGGAAATGGAGATTTTTGAACAAACCCCTGTAAAAATAATATGGTGTTATAATGTTTATCAGGAAAATTTTAAAGAATATAAAGATGTGATTCAATTTCATGAAGGCATATACGATATTAGATCGCTGGACAATATACAAGGCCACAAAATTATTGTATTAGATGATTTAATGCACAAATTGAATTTGGAAATAGCAGAAGCGTTCACAGTTTATTCTCACCATCTAAATATCTCTGTGTTTTTCATAACGCAGAATATTTTTCATCAAAGCAAGCATATGCGAAGCGTTTCTTTAAACACACAGTATTTACTGTTGTTTGGACAGAGAAGAGACATGAGTCAAATTAATGTATTGGCAACTCAAATGTTTCCCCTTCAAAGGAAAGAGTTCTTAAAAGTATATAAAGAGGTTACTTCGATCCCCCACGGTTATTTGATGTGTGAACTTCACCCCAAAAACACGCACAGAGTGCTGCTCCGTACCAACATTCTGCCCTATGAGATAGAAACTGTATACATACCTGAATAATGAGTGCGCTAGTTGCAAAGTATTTACCTCTTATAAAAAAATTTAAAAAGTTGAAACCATCTGAAAAACGTAAACTAATTAGTGAGGATGAGAAATTCATCCAGTGTGTATGTGAAGTCTGTTTAAATCTTATAAAAGAAAATTCCTTAAACATGGCCTGCAGAAAAGGTAAAAGCTACGTTCGTTATAGAAACATCATTAAAAAACTCTCCTCAACATTAAAAATTTGAAAATAAGAAAAGAAGTTACTTACAGAGTAGTGGAGGAGGAGTATTCCTGCCATTACTCTTCTCCGTTATAGCTCCCCTGGAATAACTAAGTGGGTTATCCATAATGAAGAAAGGTTGCTGTCTTCCATATTAAGAGTATGAGAAATGATGAAGTATAATACTACAGCATCTGGTACCAGAAAATCAGTTTTCCTCAGATTCAACTCACCACAACCTCAATATGGCCAGTTATTGGCCGCACACTGCGCAGAAATCCACAATCATCAGTTTTCATCATTCACAACGCCCCATATCACTCAGATTTACAGCCCAAGTGCATTGACATTACAACACTCTTTCACATCATCATGCAACTTAGTTGCAGCCACAGAATCCTTATATTGTGAACGACCTCATTATCTTTTTCGCAGCAGCCTTACTTCCTAGCTTATATTGATCCTAAGTTGAACAGATGGAACCAAATCTGTAGAATAGAAGTTTACAGGATATAAAAATTTCAGTACATTAAACATCCATGAGAAACGCATCTTATATCAGGAGGCCATACAAAAATTGATAGATCTTAAAGACTTGCACCTACATCCATCCCTACGTATCCCGTTAACCGATGATGTAGATATACCTAATGAAGTAAAACTTGAAGTGAAAAATGAAGATAAATTTAAAAATATACTAGAGGAGAGCTTACCTAATAGAGTGCGTAAATCAGGAATAGCTTTATATAATATTTTAAAAGACCAATTAACTTTGAATGAAGCTGGGCAGATCGTAATTGATGATGAAATAGTTAAAGGATCAAATATTGTGGATTTGATAGCTGATCTCTCACGTAACTGGAAGAAAGGCCCTGTAAAAGGTTGGAATGAGATCAAACAAGAACTTCAGACTATTAATTTTCCCAGAAGTTTAATCTTAAATACAACGCGATTAGCAGACTTGGATAATATCCCCATTACCCAAGATCATGATTCAAGTCCCTCAGGCTACTTCTTCTACGCATCTATGATATTTAAATCGTGTTACGCAGAGGCAGAGTAAGAAAAGCACCTTTGTATAATAAGACATAGGTGTAAATCCTAACTTATTGTATTATCATATATTTTTTCGCTGTAATGTTTGTATATAAATAAAAATGTTATTTTAAATCTTTTTCGGTGTTATCCCTTTTAACTTTTATATTATATATAATTATATATTATATATATGATATATCTATATTATATATATATAATTATATATATATATATTATAGTATATTATTATAATATATATATATATATTATATATAATATATATATATAGTATTAGTATATAATATATATATATATATTTATAACTATATATATATATATATATAACGCTTACGCGTGTGTCAGTATCTAACATGGAGGCAAAGGAAGTAGTTGATAAGTATTACTTCAATCTGAAGGAACCAAATAGTTTTTGGCGTTTCCAAACTCACTAGGTTTGCTTTAAGGTATCCTAATATTGAGAAAAAAGAGTTAAAAGCATATTTGGAGGGTGAAGAGGCATTTACTCTACATAAACCTGTAAGAAAAAAATTTCCTACACGGCAAACCATATCTCCGCAGCTCGATAGCATATGGCAGTTAGATTTATCGGAAATGATTAAATACAGCTCTTATAATGAAGGCTTTCAGTATATACTTTTTACAATTGACGTATACTCTAGATACTTATGGTTGAAACCCTTAAAAGATAAAAGATCAGCTACAGTTGCCGATGCTGTACTTGAAATTATAGAGGACGAGCGGAGAACACCTAAATCATTTTGGACAGATTCAGGAATGGAATTCAAGGGCCGAGAGTTTTCAGGAACCTGCTTTGGGGTATGGTAATAAGCTTATTTACAATACATTTTCAGTAATTAGCAATAGCAGCATATTAGTTCGAATGAGTTAGCAGCTGTCTATTACAGAGCGCATGCCATAGTGTAGTTTTAACTTAAAATGAATAATTTTTACATATGGATTGGATATACTGAACGATTTCTAGCTTATTCTTATAACAGATCTATCGCATGAGAACTATATAAGACAACTCCTTTGCAATGTCAAAAACTTAGAGGCTGTAGACCCATGCTGTATGAAAAGAAAACAAATAAAGAAATTGTATTCAGGTTATATATAGGTGAAGTGACTTATGTAGAGTATTCTCGATCAGAAGCAAGATTTCAGAAAAGGATTTATGAAGCTTGGATGGACTACGGAGGTTTGTTAAAGTTTTCACAATATCCGAACATTTCGACGTGATATGTTTAAAGTTTATTTATTTGGAGAATTAGATGGTGATAATATAAATAGGAGGGTTTATAACAAAATACAACCAATAGGTCAACCCTGTTATACTCCACGATATAAAATTTGTAAATAAATATTAGCTTTACGAAGGTAAAGGGAAAATAAACAGTATCTGGTGAAATGGGTGGGATACCCTGCCAAGTTTAATACTTATATAAATGCAAGTGAAGTTAAGAATCATTAATCAGTTGTCATTATAATCATGGAGAGTGTAGACCACTTTTATTTAACTCTCCCGTCTTCAGCCTCTTTGGATTTAACATCCTGATAATAAACTCTCGGATTTTACAACTGTGTTAATGAATCCTATACAACTTGAAAGAGAGGCATACGAAGTAGGATACTATGAATCATTTTATCCCGATCAAATCCTAAATTTACCTCCCAATCTATTCTGGATGGTGGTGTACAGAAGTGTAGAATGTGTTGAATATATTACAAGTGGAAGATACTCGGAATCTGAAAAGGACTACAATTGCGAAAAAGGTGAATACGACAACATTTGCTACAAGAGAATACTTCTTTGAAGAATTTGCTCTGCGTCGAGCTTATTTTAAATCGGTGCCTGCTATTTTCGGTCATTTAAACGACCTCTTTGATATGAGTATTATGTGTAAGGATCTGGTATACAAAACTGAAATGCGTACCTATGAAGATAAAGTAATAATATCTTTAAGATCAAAAGTAAGTGTAAACCTGCGAGACCGTGATACGTTTTTTCTCGAGCGGTCACAGTGGCAGCGAAAACATATTCGTAAACGTGATGCTGAGCTGGATATACTTCATGATATACCTACTATGTTGAAGAGAGTTATACTATCTGTGGAGAATAAACCCTTGACTTGGCATGAACAAAAAGATGAAGCAGATCGAGTACTGCATTATACATGTACCCCAACCGATATGCTCAATCATCCAGGTATGGCTTATGTATATACAAATATAATTGATCATCAATATGTAGGTAATACTAAAGCTCCTTTATTAAGAGTAGTATATTTTCCAAAAGAGAGTAAAGTTATAACATTCCCTAATGTCCACTATCTCCTCTGAATAGATCAAATTTTGACTCTGTACGCTTGCATATAAAAGATGAGGAAATCCCTTCCCCTTTACAGATGGAGCGTTGTTATGCAAAGTTCATATTAGAAAGAAAACCAGATGCAGTAATTAACAGGCATAACGGGATTATATATAAGATTGGCTAGTCAGATATATTCTTTCATTCATTAACATACTCTCACAGTTGTAAAGATAGTATAAGAAAGACAGTCCTGTAATAATGGACGAAGAAAGGGTATTCAGAGGAACAAAAATGCAGAGGGGGGTATGGTCTTGGTGGATTTTTCGCCAAGCTATGGAGAAGTGCACCTCTACTCAGGAGAGGTGGGGAATATATAGATAAAAAAGCTATAAGAACAGGTTTGCATACTATTCAAGATATTGCGGCTGGAAATAATCCTCGTGCAGCACTAAAAAGACGTATTGCCGATGTTCAGATGAGATGTTGGATGATGTTAAGCGTAAAAATAAGACGTAAAATGTCAGGTCAAGGAAGAGGGGGCAAGAAGATTGTCATAAAGAAAAAGACTAAGCGGAAAAAACCTCTAAAGAAAAAATGTATTGATGTATTTGCTATTTAATTACTATCTGATAACTTTTATACGAGCTGTGTATATAAGTAAGGTTTTTCATGAAAATGTTCATTATACGACCAGAGCTCGTACATGCAAGATGCATTTCCTTCATCCTTCTAGTCCTGATTGTTGTAAGAGTGAATTGGATCTCTTCTCCATGAACCCTACACAGATTAGCGTTAGCGATTCAACTTTATCAGTATTAATCCTCTGCATTCAATTACCAATACAGATGTTCCTCTAGAGTTTAATATTCCAGGCACTTCTGATCAGTATTAGATCCCTCTTAATGTGTTTTTATATGTAAAAACGAATTGACAAAACCTGATGGTACAGATCTTCCCTCGGGTGATGACCATATAGTATATACAGAATCAAATTTCCTGTATACATGTTTCACCCAGGTTGAAGTCTATCTTAACGGAACTTCACTAGGTGCATCAGCTGCTAATTATCCTTATAGAAGCTATATAGAACATTTGTTAAATTATTCAGACGATGCTAAACAATCTCATCTCAAATCATGTGGTTTTTACAGTTTCAAAGATGAAGCTGCACATATAGATAAAGCAGCTAAAGTCATAAATAATACTTATGAATTTACGGTCGATTAAATGGCGATATCTTCTCTCAAGAAAGACTCATTCACCATCTGTAGATACTAGAATCATTTTATCACATCAAAATCCTAAAATTTGCTCTTAAAATAAAAAGTAAACCTACTGCTACAGCTGTATGTCCTGAACCTGTTTTCAAACTGCTGGAGGCTTATCTCTATGTTAGAAAAGTGAAATTATCACCACAACGACATTTGGAAATTGAAAATTCGCTTTTGAATACTACAGCAAAGTACCCTATTAAGAGAGTTGAAACCAAGATATTTAATTTCACTCAAGGATTATCGAGTATCAATTATCCCTAACATTGTGAACGGAAAATTTACCACAGAAAGTAATAATTGGGATTGTGGAACATGAAGCCTACTCAGGGAATTATAAAAATCACCCTATAAATTCACACCTTTCGGACTTAAGGGGGCAATCAGTTTACAATGTGAATGGGACTACCTCACGGGACGTGATATGAAATGTATACAACGGAAGACCTATCTCTCTTGTACGCGCCTTTTACGACTTAATTAGCCATTACTGTATCATGTAATGATAGCGGGACAGGTTTAAATCTTGAGAATTACGCAAAGAATAGAAATTTATATGCTGATGATCTTACTGCAAGCAGACCTTTCAGCTTGTAACGCCTATCATTTAAACATTTTGAGAAAGGGCACCTTAGGACTAAATCTCTCTTTTGGATCGATTCTACAATCGCCCATCACTGTAGTGGTCTATCTTGAGCATCCTCAACTCATTGAAATTTAAAGAGTACGCAACGTACTTTTGAATTATTAAAGATGAATGAAGAGGAAATAAAATCGGTGTTTAAAAATGATCCTCGCTTTTTAGGTGTGTTTGCTATTAACGAAATAAACTCTGTAAAGTTGGAGAAGGACACCTGCTTCATATTCAATACATTGCCTCGTCACATTACCTCAACAGGTCATTGGATTTCCGTTTATAGAGCAGAAACCGATACTGTTCACATAATTGATTCTTTGAACTTAAAATTTATATTGAATAATCATTATATTACCTTATTATTTTTAAAATTTAATAATGTAAGCTGTGTAAAAACTATGTCTTACCCTGTTCAACCCTTATATTCCAATTTATGTGGAGTCTATTGTATTTATTTCATTATATGTTTTTTAAATTACATGTATTTTTATTAAACTTGTAAATATATTTGATGCTAAAATTTGTATGTCAATGATTTTATAGTTTCTAATTATGTAATAAATGCTTTAAAATGAAAAAATGTGATTTTACTACCCTAAAACTCGTATGTAAAGTATATGTTTTTAATAAAATTTCGTACAATTTATTAAAAATTTAAAATGTTTATATAACCGAAACTCTGAGTGTTTAATGTTTAAATTAAGAATTAAAAATAAAAAATTCTATTAAAAAAAATTAAAATAGAAATAAAAACTACTCCAACTAAATAGAAATAAATATACTAAAACATAATGTTAATAAATATATGAGTTAAAGCAGTAAAGCAGAGAGTTAAAACAGTAAAGCAGAGAGTTAAAACAGTAAAGCAGAAAGTTAAAGCAGTAAAACATGAGTTAAAAGCAGTAAAGCAGAAAAGTAAAAGGTGTTTACATATGAGTTAAAGCAGTAAAAACATGAGTTAAAGCAGTAAAGCAGAAAGTTAAAGCAGTAAAACATGAGTTAAAGCAGTAAAGCAGAAAGTTAAAGCAGTAAAGCAGTAAACAAAAGCATACTAATATTAGTATGCTTTTGTTTTTACTGCTTTACTGCTTTAAGGTATGTAAAGTATATGTTTTTAATAAAATTTCGTACAATTTTATTAAAATAAAATGTTTATATGTGTTTTTATTCTTACATTACAAATTAAAAATAAAAAAGTATTAAAACAAAAATAAAAATAGAAATAAAAAGTATTTAAAAACAAAATTAGAAAATATAAAAGAAAACATAATGTTAATAAATAATTAAAAATAAAAAAGTATTAAAACAAAAATAAAAATAGAAATAATAAATAAAAAGTATTAAAACAAAAATAAAAAATATAAAAGAAAACATAATGTTAATAAATATATGAGTTAAAGCAGTAAAGCAGAGAGTTAAAACAGTAAAGCAGAAAGTTAAAGCAGTAAAACATGAGTTAAAGCAGTAAAGCAGAAAGTTAAAGCAGTAAAGCGTAAAACAAAGGCATACTAATCCCCTAGGTGTTAGGTATCACCTGCTTTTGTTTTTACTGCTTTACTGCTTTAAGGTATGTTAAAGTATATGTTTTTAATAAAATTATTCGTACAATTGATAGTAAAAATGAATGACTCGTAGTATATTTGAAACGAAATTCTTTGAATAGTTTACATTGTTATCATATTTTTCGTTCACGCGGGAATTTTGCGTCTACGGACGCACGCGGCGGCGGTTACGCGGAAATATTGCGCCTGCGGGCGCACGCGGCGGCGGTTACGCGGAAATATTGCGCCTGCGGGCGGCACGCGGCGGCGGGTTTCGCGGATGGCTGAACCTGCGGACCCGGCGGACTCGGACTCTGAAACGTTTTGCGATCACTGTCTCAAATGTGTAAGCTCTTTAGATATATATTCAGTCATGCTATTAAGTGTTTAGAAAAAATACTACTCATAGTAGGAAGCATTTAGCAGATTGTAATGTTACACCCATTCATTCCTCATAACCTTATTACCTAGGGGGTAGACACCATATTAGGCTATTCTAGGCTCAGGGGAGGCTAGAAAAGGCTTGAAAAAAGTGGCACTCAGTTGGCACTATGTGGCACTCACTTGGCACTATGTGGCACTCCTTGGCACTCATTGGCCCACTTGGCACTACATTGGCACTCATTGGACTCACTGGCACCTCACTGGCACCTCACCTGGCACTTCATAGAATAATCATAGAACACTAATAGAACATCACTAGATACTTCTTACGGTGGTTGGGAACCATCAAAGCCATCAAGTTAGCGTGGGTCAAAATTGATCCATGGTATATGGTAAGGTCAAAGGCGAAATATCATGGTCAAACAAGGTTAAGACATCAAAAAAGGGCTAAGTCCCTAAAGGAAGGACAAAAAATTACCGTGGGTCAAAATTGACCCATGGAAGACCAAAGGGTAGGCAGTGTGTTTGTACGTGAGTATAAGTGTAAATGTAAGTGTCTATGGGTGAGTGTAAGTGTCAGTAGTGGAATGTGTGATAAGTGTTAAGTGTGTGTTGTGTGTGTGTGTCTGGTGTGTTCACAGTTTAGGGTTAGGTCCATACTTGCGTACAAGTTAGGAACGAAATATGTGACGGGTGGGCCACGAGTGGGTAAAAAATTACCGTGGGCAAAATTGTCCCATGGAAGACGGAAGGGCTGGTTGAAAATTACCGTGGGCAAAAAATGACCCATGGTATCTGCCAAGGTGGTCAAACAAGGTAAAGACATCAAAAAATAGGGCTAAGCCCCTAAAGGAAGATCAAAAATTACCGTGGGCAAAAATGGCCCACGGTCGAAAAAATTAGGGGGGGGGGTAAAATAGGGGGGTAATAACGTACAAAACGGTTGCCTGACGCAACCGTTGGCGCAACCCTTCTTCGAAGGGTTGCCAAAAATTAGGGTTGCCGAAAAAATTAAGGTTGCCAAAAAATTAGGGTTGCCAAAAAATTAGGGTTCTCAAAAAATTAGGGTTCTCAAAAAATTAGGGTTCTCAAAAAATTAGGGTTCTCAAAAAATACCGTGGGCCAAAAATGACCCATGGAAGATCAAAGGGTTGGTTGAAAAAAAGGTAAAGTCCCAAAAAGGTCAAGGCCCAAAAAGGTCAAGGTCAGGTAAAAATTTTGGGCTCAAAAAAGGTCAAGCCCAAAAAGGTCAAGTCCACCTTGAAATTTTGGGGGCCATGCAAGAAAAGGAGTAAATAACATTTTTAGAAAATTGAATACCACCACGGGCAGAGCGTTCCTACTACTTAGGATGTTTCGCTCATATTCTGCATAACGCAGTGCAATGTGGTAGCTATTGCCTTCCTGCTGATGTTGAAGCTGTAATTGTAAAAATATATTCGTATTTTTACATTTATACCGTTCGAGTAGAAGAGCTTCGAATTTTGCGATTTTTAGTACAAACAACTCTTTGAATACAGCAAAACAAGATGGCTTTCTTTAATGCCTGCTATCGAAAGAGTGTTGAAACTATTTCCAGGACTGAAATTATACTTTGACAGTCAGAACAAATGTCCATAGGTTTTGAAAATAATTTTATGAAAATCCTCTTGCTGAATATGGCTTTATTTCCTTCATTCCCATGCAGGCAGCTTCTTTTCACAAAGTTATGAAGATTGAAGGAGACAGTATTTCAGCCGTAGAACTATTGCTAGAAATATTCAATATGAAAGAAACATTACAGTCGAGAAAAGACCATGTGTTTTTACTACATTTGCTTCGAGGGCTACTTAGCAAAATTGAAGAAGAGGGAGTAAATTCTTCACTGAGGTAAAAACCGTAAAAAAAATAGTAGTGGATTTTTATGACACTTGTTTGAAGTACTTGGATCAGTGGTCAGTTACATTTTCAGATTTTGAATTTATGGATTGGATTTCGCTAAGGAAAACCCCAAGTTGGTCACAAATTGAAAAAACAATGGATTTTGCGTAAGAAAAAAAAGTTTTTGACCGCAAGAATGATTCAGATTTGTTTGACGACTTTACGTGTTCGATCAAATATATAGGCAAGAAAATAGACGAATGGAATGCTTCGATTCTAGTAACAGACAAACGGTGGGTGGAAGTATTTACTTTCCTTAAGAATCGTAATATTTCTCATCAACATTTGTCGGCATTAGTTCAATATATCTTTTCTCTTCCTGGAACAAATGCCTCCACAGAACATGCATTTTCTCATGTAAATAATGTAAATAAGATCCGGACTTCTGAAAAAACCCAACTCAAACCTCAAACTCTGAAAAGAATTCTTACTACCAAAATAAATTTTGATCAGACATGTATGGAGTTCTACAATTTAATTAAATCGTCTCCAGAACTGCTGAAGAAAATTTCATCTAGCGAAAAATACTGTAACTGAAGGTAAATTATAATTATTATATATATATATATATATATTATATATATATATATATATATAATATATAATATATATATATATATATATAATATATATATATATTATATATATATATATATATATATATATATTTATATATATATATATATATAATATAAAATATATATATTCCAAAAGGTATTATAGCGTTATTAATATATATATATATAGCTATATATATATAATATATATATATATATATATATATATATATATATATATATATATATATATATATATATATTAATATATATATATATATATATATATATATTATATATATATATATATATATATATATATATATATATATATATATATATTATATATATATATATATAATATATATATATATATATATTATATATATATATATATATATATATAATATATATATATATATATATATTATATATATATATATATATTATATATATATATATATATATATATATATATATATATAATATTATATATATATAATATATATAATATATATTATATAATATATATATATATATATATATATATAGATATATATATATATTATAGAGTGTGTCCCGATTTAAACTACAAAAAATCTGGTCACATTAACTTACCATCGTTCTATAAGGTCAATTTCAGTTTCCTTGCTTTTTGACTGAGGTATTCAAAATATTTTCATGCTGACTTTCTGTTGCTGAGATCTCGAGAATTGACAGCCAAAGCAAGACCTGATACTGCGATCCTCTCCAACCTATTCTGTAAATACGTTTTTAAGACGCCTTAAGTCGAAAAGGTTCTTCTACTGTTTGCGCGTGAATACAGGCAATACTGCCTAAATATTCAGGAGAGTAGCAATGTTATGAACCTCTTGTCACTCTTAGCCAAAGCACCGATCGCAGTATTTGGTTTTTCATTTTCTAACAGCCATTTACGCTGCCAGAGACACCCCTCTCCTTTTAGTGTATCCTCGTGAGGGTCCGGAGGTCGTTTCATAAAAGAAGGATGCTTTTTCAATATGCTTATAAGGTACATTGCACTTTTCTGGTAAAAATATACTGAAGTGAAATGATAGTGGTTGTCATGTTGAGAAAATTGATCAGTCAACGAAAGAAATCAGATCATCCAAATAACGGAATAAAAACTGAAGATGCGGTAATTATCATTCGGGATCTGATTGTAGGCACATTACAACGATGTTTCTGGAACTTCGTAGTTCTTGGAATTGTTATTTCAATACCTAAGCTGTCGCATACATTTTTAGCTTGTGTGAATATGGTTTTAAACTCTGTGTCTGCATTTTGTCTATCTTTTTCAAGAAGTTGAATAATGTCTTTCACTAAGTTTATTGCACTGACAATGTCCAAATGGACACTCTGTAACTGTTTTGACAAGGTGTAGGTTATTCCACGAAATTTACTTAAAACGTTTAATGTTATTATAAAATTCAAATTACTGATTGAATTTAACAACGAAGTAGCTTTCTGTGATAATTCACCAGGTCATTCTTTTATTTCTTCCAATGACGCAAGTATTGGCTCAAGAGTCTCTTTGAAAAGGAAAACCGCTTCATGCCGTTCACACCATCTGGTCTCGCACATCTTTTGATCCTCTTGTTATTTTGGTTACTAGAAAACTCTTTTATTTTATCTTCCAGAAGATTTGTGCGCTTCGGACTCGATCGGAAAAAATTGCATATTTCAGAGATGAATCCTAAGACGTTTCGAATTTCCTGAATTTTAGAAGAGTCTGAGAGACATAGATTTAAACAATGTGCTACACAATGTGTGTATAGGGCTTTAGGATACTCATTCCGAATAACAGATTGCACTCCTCGGAATTCGCCTCTCATGGAAGAGGCTCCATCATATCCTTGGACTCAAATTTTCGAGTTTGAAACCAAGATAGCCGAGTTTCTCCAAAATTACATTTGCCAATGCTTTCTCTGAGACATCATAAACCGGAACAAATGATAAAAAAATCCTCTCTTAAAGTAAAAGGAGTATCACCTCCATCACCAAAAATCGCGTACCTTACACAAAGAGAAAACTGTTCTGTTTGGGAAATATCCGTTGTTTCATCAGCTAGTACTGAAAAAAAATTTGTTTTTATTAACTTCTTCCACTATTTTCCTTTGTAAGCTGATTAAATGACTATGATTTCATTCTGTATCATCGGACTCGTATACATTGAATTTTTGGAGGAAGAAGGTAAGTTGGTTCTTCAAAACCTCCATTTGCTCGAAAACCTAAGAAGGCTTCTTAAATTGCTGTCATTTCAGCTGGAGTTGATAATTCAATACGTCCAGAGTCACCTGAGCCCCTTAATGCAAGACCTTGCTGGCCACAAAAATTATTGGTACAAGTTTTTCTCTATTTTCCTTCACATTTTTCTTATTTTGAGTGTCCAGTTGTTTGTCTATTCTTTCGATTTTTTTCTGAATAAGAGTTTCAATATTATCTTATATATATATATATATATATATATATATATATATATATATATATATATATATATATATATATATATATATATATATATATATGTATAATATATATATAATATATATATATATATATATAATATATATATATAGTTTTCTGCGAAAATTTCACTGTCGATAATTTCGGGGGGGGGGGGCTGCAGCCCCCTCAGCCCCCCCTGGCTACGCCCCTTATATTAGTATATATTATATATATATATATATATAGTATATATACATATATATATATAATATATATATAATATATATATATATATATATAATATATAATATATAATATATATATACTTTTTCAATTAATCGTCATCGTCAAAATTTACCATAATCGATAATCGTCAAAAAATCTTTAATCGTCCATTCACACCCACATATATATATATATATATATATATATATATATATACTATATAATATATATGATATATATATATATTATATATATATATAATATATATTATAATATATATATTATATAGGAGAGGGGATTTACATTATACCTGTTTTGTGTTTGCTAATTGTAGTGCAGGAATGAAAGCGAGGCATCATTTATCCAAATAAATATCTGTATCAGTAATATTGTCCCGATTCTTTTCTTATTCCACATTACACCAATATTGTTCCAACGAATCGTTTGGAAAATGTTCAGAACAAATTTTTTCAGTATTTTCTTACTAGACTTTAAATGTTACTTTTATGCCATAATAGCCTTTTCTTGTTAAAACTTTTTACCTTTTTGTCATTTTTCCCAATGGTTTCGTCTGGAACATTATTCGTTAACGGTTGAGTTGTTGTACTTCACCTGTACTTTGTCTCCTACTTTAATTTAAATTTAATATGTTCACTAAATTAGCCAACAACAATTTCGCTTGTTAAAAAGAAAATAGAACATTAATATGAACAACATAGAACATGGCCAAAGGTGGGATGATAAAACGTAAAATGAAAAGACTAGAATATTAAAAGATAAATTTGAAGCAGAGAGGAAGAAGAAACATAAACCAATGGAGCCAGCAAGCAATGGCAAAGGAATATAATAAAATTATGATGAAGTTATATGGATAAGGGAAAAAACCAGTGGAGATATTCACTAAGGGACGATTACGAGCGGAAGAAAGATTGATTATGACTGTTTCAAGAGCCGAGCCACTCAGTGTGAGCAGGACACAGAATCCGTTTCTAGCATCTTAGTGAGGTGTCAAGTTATACTGAATCGTCATCTGTATGCAGAAAGACACAACACCATCTGCAGTCTTATACATTTCAAATTGTGCCAGAAATATAACATCAGATTGGAAGTGACAACTACTGGAAGCCACAATCGCCCAGAAATAAAAGAAAATGAAGAGGTGCTGTTTATAATTTCGTTATCCCCACGAATGTAACAGTCACCCATAATAGACCGGACATGGTAGTTAAGACAAGAGGGAGCAGAAGTGCTATATAATAGAGGTGGGAGTCCCAAATGATAACAACTCGGTGGCTTACGAAAGAGAAAAATAAAATATCAAAGGCTTAAGTTCGAAATTAGAAAAATGTGGGACATCAATGACATTGTGGTGATTCCAATAGTAGTCTGAACACTAGGTTTAAGAGTTTATTGTAAAACGCCTTGAGAAACTCCCAGTATATTTTTACTTTTATTACTTTTTTTTATAATTTTATTACTTGTGTTAGGATGTAGCTCAAAGAAAATTAGAAAATTATAATGCCCTTATGGTCAAAGTTTGACCACAGACATATCTATTGGTAACTTAAAAGTTAGATTTAAAAAAAAAAAAATTAATGAAATTGCCTCCGACACAAGAACTTTGGAGTCCCTTTCCCTTCCTCGAAGACCAAAATTTGCTTTCTTTTTTCTAGCATGTAATATTTGCAGTATAGGTTTCCACAATGCTAAGCTTATTCACCGTTAATCGAAACTGAGGTGTTTCAGTACTCCAATAGCACATAGGATTGATTCTGTTCCCATTATCCTTTCATTTTTCTTTCATTCTTCCTTGTGGTTTCGTCTTCTATAATATATTTTTCATTTGTTCCATATTTGGATCCTAATTTTTTTACACTTTGCTTCCTTGCCTCCTTTTATGTTGATAGTTTTTTTTTTTATTATTGAAAGCCTAGAGAACTGTCCCTCCAGATTTGTCTTTAAGGATCTTTAAAAGTCAGTGAAACAAATGGACACTCTTGAATATAAACCTACTTACTAGATATTTTTTTATAATGCCAATTTTTTTTCCTGACAGAGTTTAACGGCTAAAGTTTTTCCTTGTGGAGGAAGGTTATAGGAAATGTTCAAATGTGTAGAATTTTTAAAGTTTAATAAGCATTGTTTACGAAACGTAACTTTTTTTTTTTTTTACAGAATTTGATCTTATTTCTTTCAACTACAGTTCAACACGCCGTATATTTTTCAGTATGTTGAACACCACATTTGTTATCCTTGTTATATCTTTATCATAGGACCTTTAGCCTACCATTGATAACTTACTTTCCTAAAATTATATTCAAAAACCATTTACCTACATTATTTTCCATTTTTATCATCATTTCATCTTTGATTGATATTTTATTTTAAATATGCTCTAATCATTAAGAATTTCTACTAACACTTCAGTTGATAATATCGTAATATGTAGTCATCTAATTCTTAACTCTCTCTTTCACTTTGAAATTATCCTCCAACCTTTTTGTAACACTCTCAATCGAAACCTCTTCGTTCATGTCTTGGGAGTTTTCGCTCATTTAATCCCATTTATATACCCAGTGTTCCCAGATTTCTCTCTAGACACGCTTCAAATTCTTTTCGAAACTTATTTCACCTTTCGTGACCAAATTTTCCATATCATTTCTGTTTACATAACTTCTTAGCCCACATATCTCTCATTCATAGTCTCGATCGTACCCATAAATGAGAAATTTAGAAGAGGGAACAAAGTAGCATCATTGATAGACAGGGGGGAGGGGTAATCCTTGGAGAGATTGTTGAAGGTTAGATGTATAATGTATTTATTATATTGCTTTGTTAGAATTCTATGCCACATAATTAAAGACTCTTAGTTGTCTCAGAAGTTGGGGAATTATTTTTATTTTTAATGAAGGAAACCCCAATTTTTCCTTTTGTTTTTTTAAAGTTCTTTTATTTTGTATAGTTTACTGTATATGGTACTTGCAGTTGTGCTCAACCAGTGCGTGCTCTACTGTAGCTTGTCTGAAGTCCGTGTTTCTTTATTCATCTTTTTAACCGGGTTTTGGAGATTTTGTTATGTGTCCTTTGTACTTGCAAGTGTACTTTTGTGCTCATTTTTAACTTAGCAAATTATGTTTTTTATGTGTCATTATTATGTGTTATTTTAACATTATTGATATATTATTATTTCTTATGTTTGTATCATCCTTAAATGAATAGTTTCATGGTGTGATGTAAGGTGGAGTAGAGAGTATGTTCTAAGAGTGCTAAAGGTTTTTCTTAATTTTTTTTTTCTATTTTTTATTACATTAGCCTATTAGTTAGATATACGATGCCGCGACTACTCAGTAATAGAGTAAATATATATATATTTCTTTTATATTACCCTTAACTAATCTACATAACGGTGAATATATTCCCTAGGTTTATGGATGGGCAAAATCTTTTATAAAAGTATACTATAATAATACATAGTAGTTTATATTTATAATTATTTTTATAGTGATGATGGAACTTTTTTGAATAGATTGGTTCCTAGACCATTTGGGGATATGGGGGAATATTACCGAACTAATAATAATATTTTATTTTATGTAAGTTTTTTATTATTTTAATGAGGCATTTATTTTTCCCTTTTCGCAATATATAAAAGAGATAACCTATGAGGTGAAATATTTTAAATATAATATAATTTTTATTAGATAATTTTATTTTTTTTTTATAAAAGAAAATAGAATGTACTTATTATATTTGAACATTTACTATCGCGAGTATATAGGCAATATTTGGGGTTATATTATATAATTAAGGCTTTCTTATTACCGAAGTGAAAATATGGATATATGTATGTTTTATATTTTTCTTTGAAAAATTTTTTTTACCCACATAAATAGGGTAACCTCTCTCTCTCTCTCTCTCTCTCTTATGGCTACTGTGATGACTGATGGAATCGTTATTAATAGGTATATGTTGGTATCTCAAAACGTTAATCTTTTCCGAGTAATGCTAATGTTTTACTTTAAGTATAAAGTTTTACATTAAATAGATAGGGGTGATGATATATAAGAAATCACAATAAAATAAATATAAAGTACATATTTATTTTTTTTTTCCTTCAGAAAATGTTTTATTCAATTTATGCTCATTATTTTCAATTGAGGTATTGGGTGATAGGTACTATTTAATTTCATATAGTATTTATTCTTATTTTTAAAGATTTATTTGGTCATTTTATTAACCTTAATATTAATTATATTAGGTAATTATTATTAACATTTAGACCCAAAATTCCTTTTATTGGAGTTATGGGAGGTAATTGGTGGATATAGGGGGGGGGGTGTGAGTAAGGGTATGATCCTGGTTAGTTAAGAAGTAATTTTTTTGATTTTTCGTATATAAATAGTTTGCCTATTATAATAACGTATTCTACCCTGTTATATAGTAAGCCCGTGAGCATATAGTTAAGGCCAAACTACTATGTATTATTTATTTGGTTATTATTATAATAAATACATTTACCGATTTCTTTTTTTGTTTTATTTTACGTTAATTACTAACGAGATAGGTCAAATTATAATAAAGAGGTAGTATGGTATATAGGGGAAGCTGTTTTCTATATTATTTATATTATTATGATATAGGAGGAGGTTTTATATATTAATACAAGGAAATTCCCTTTTTGATAAGGTATGGTATAGGATATTTTTCTTTTTGTGCATTTAATTTTATATATATACGGTTTTCATTAATATTATTTATTTAAATGCATTAATGAAATTTTATTATATAAAAAACAATATGCTATATGTTTAATTTAATTATTTTTCGGATAGGTAGTGAGTTAAGGTAATATTGAATATATATAATAAATAAATATAATAACTTATTTTATTAATTATACTATAATTTTTTTTTTTTCTTTTCCCAACCCTATGAAAAAAATTGTTTTTTTTGATTTTAAATTTTATCCACTAACTTGGGTTTAATTTCAATTTCCCAAATATTCTTTTTTAAACGGTGGGGGGATTCTCCACTTTTGTTTTTTATTACCACACGTTAAAACCATTCCTCTAGCAAGTTTCCACAAAATTTATTAAGAAAAAAAACCCTTTGGGCTAGTTACTTTTTGCCCCAAGAACTTTTTTAAAAATGTAATTATATATATTATATATATATATATATATTATATATATATAAAGATAGTTAGTTAATTATTTATTTATATTTATTAATATATAATTCTGAAAAAATAATATAATAATGTTAATGATAATAGTGATTGTGTTAATAATAATATAAACTTATTTCTATATAATATTTATAGGATGCTTTTTAGATTTATTTTATAAATTATTTTAACATATTATTTCTAAATTCTAATAATTTATAATAATAAGTAATATAATATGTTGTTATTTTCCCGTTTTTTATTTTTTATTATTTTATTATTTTATAACTATTTTTACATATTTTGATTAGTATTAATAATATTAATATAGTCATAGTATTCCCAGTATATTTTATAATTTTTTCACTCTCAAAGACTGAAGCTGTGAGTAATCACGGTGATTTTACTATTTATATTATCAATAGACAACCTCGGAAAAACAGAATTTTAAAAGTGAGGTTTTTTTTTTTTTTATGTTATATCACGGAATAAAGTTATGACGACGAATGTCGGGAGATGATTTAATGCTCCTTTTCGTGCAAAAGGGGTTTTTCTTTACTCTCTTTCCTTTTTTATATTTTTCTTCTTTTTTTCTTTTAGTTTTTATTTGTGAAAACGAACTCAACGCCGCGCAGTCACAGAAAATCCACTACTCCCCAACATGCTTTCTTCACGGGGAGCCGCGAGGACCACGCACCGGGTATTTTTGCATACTAGCTCCATAGTGTTGAGGGATTCATTCTCTTTGCTCTCTGGTCGGGACCCACAACCATACAACCCATACCTCGCCATTCTCACGCTGCCCATAACTTTTCATTGAAATTTTATATATGGGCAATTCTTTCCTGTATATCGCATGTCTTCTCATAACTTCAGCATTTTTCACTCCTTCCAGACATTCTCATCTTGAACTTGTTCTTCTAGCTCATCTTTTTTTTCCAGGTCTCCCAGACCAGAATCTCTGTCACCACGATTCTACACTCACACTAGTAGCTTCGGCTAGTATGAGGATGCCAATTTCCGACTATCGATACGCGTCCCTATCCATCATGACCAAACCATGTCTCAACGCCCGTTAATTTCTTTTATTTTTCTCATTTATATCTTTCCTTATTCTATTTCATTCCATACCATATATCATACTCGTGTAATATACGTTCTATAATAATTCATTGTGTGTTCAATTCTTTTCATCACACTTTTAAATACACGCTCTCCCTCTTAAGTATCATTTGTACTCACATATTCTGAATATCACTTATTTTATTACTTTTGAGATCTATATCTACTCATTAAATTTTTCCACTAGTTACCATTTTAGTTCATTTCTTTTATTAAGACATAATAACATTAAACACAGGTAACTCATTATTAATTGCTCTTAACACTCCACGCGTTAAGGATCCGGCTTATTTTGCGCATTCTCATAAGTACTTAGTCCTCCTTTTAATGCTAATTTCTAAACTCATGATTTTTAATTGCACAGCCACCTTCCATGCGCATTCTATACAACATTCCTACTACACTTCGGTGCATCATCCGTTTTCCCTGTTACGGGGTTATTTCCAACATAGTATGGGAGTCCCCGCCAGAAATAGAGTGTGCTCCAACTCCGATTGAGTCCCTTGGTTCGCACGCATGACCTCCACGCATGGACAGGCAAGCCCGGTCTGGTTCTCAACCCATTGCCGCGCCATGCGCGAAAAAACGTTGGCGCATTGCTACTGGCTACTTTTTGAGAGTTTTATATTTACTGGGGCGAGGGTGAGCTATCACGCCCTATTTCATTACGAAGCTCTTCTCATTGTAACCTGACAAACTAAAATATCACTTCTCCCTGTGTCCACAAGACCCAATTTGTTAAACGTCTGTGTGTGTAATGCAGTCATATGCGAAGTTATGTATTAACAAACAGTTATCCGCTACATGGATATTTATGCATTTAATCCTTTGTGTGCTACATCGCTCAACGAAACTCCGCTCCAATAATTCGGATATAATCTATCTCGGCCTCTCTTAAAAGTCCATTATTTGTATGAACGATGATTTTCAAACCTTACCTTGTCAATCAACACCACACTCTTCAGGGGGATGATCATCGTCTGAAAATCTTCTGGTTGTCCCCGCGGGGTGATAGTTGAGGGCGGAGAAGTAGCTGCTTCTCTACATAATTTTCCAGTAAATTAGCGGTTCATTTATCATTTGTGTCTGTTCCTTAAGCGAGGGTCATCTAGACGTGCATAGTGCCCCGCATAATTTTTTAAACAAAAGAATTCTTATAATAATTATATTAATGAGACGCAACGCACCCATGATTCCCGTGTGGCCAATCTGATCCCTCTCGTACCCACCGTACCATCCCGCCCCAACGGCACCCGTAGTAAATATTTAATATATTTATTATAATAATATTTATATAATAATTATATATATATTTATATTATTTAATATATATTATATATTTATTTATGTTTTTATTTTATCTATTTATTATAATTATTTCTTTCTTTAAGTGAATGTTTGTACTTATCTTTGTAATTAAATTTATTTATAATTTAAAGTCAATTTTGTTTTTTAAATTAATTATAGGGCAATAGATATCATAGGTAAAGGCCTTTATATATATATGTCATGATTATAATATTACATATATATTATATATATATATATGGCTTATATATCTATGTTATCTAGTCTGTCTCTCCCAGAGGTTGCTGCCAGCAAATTTTAAAACTTTAAAGCGCAAACGCAAAAAGCGCAAAGTGGAAAAGCTTAGCGCGCAAGCGCAAAAGCGCACAATTTTTCAAAAAAAATATTAGTCCGCATGCGCAAAGCGCACATACTCACCAAATTCCAAATTTTTTATTAAAGCAGCAAATCTAAGGCGCAAAAAAAGAAAAAAGAGAACAAGGCTGCCCACCGTGGAGATTTAACGATGAATTATTTTAAATTTTAATTGAAAGATGCAAAATATATTAACAAAAATGAAAAAGATTTATTAATGTTTATCAATTATCTGTGATCTTCCTCCTCGCTCTCCTCTTGCATTCTGATTAGGATCATATTCCATTTAAAAGATAAATTTTTCAAAATTGCTGGATGCTTGATGCCATGGCTGCCCTCTTTGCTCTTAGAATCTCAGAGCCTTGACTAAACAACCTTTCCACGGCCGCTGAGATGGGTAATGGTGTATTATACTTAATAAACAGTCCACTCAGAACCTCTGGTATTCCCACGGAAACAGGTTCGTAGTGAGAGGGGTTCTGTGGTAAACATTTACTGCAGACCAGCTATCCAAGATTTGGTCCCAACTCTCTTCCTCCAGAGGTGACTTTGCTGGATTACTATGGGCCCTTCACTGTTCGGAAATATTTTAGAAATGGTATCAAGAACTCAAATCTTTTTAGTTCATTTGAACATTATGTCAGTGTATTTGTGAATATTATTAATGAATAATTGTATATATATTATATATATATATATATATATATATATATATATTATATATATATATATATATATATATAATATATATAGTATATATATATATATATAATATATAATATATATATATATATGTATATTATACGCGTATACTGTATATATATATAATACAAGAGATGCTGAAAGTTTGTTTCCAAATTGATAAAAATAACTCACCATAATTGGGGTAACTTTCAGACTCTGTCCCATCACTTCAGTGCCTTGATGTGGAGGAGTAAGATTTATTCGATGCAATATTACACTTCATTTCCTCCAGTATCCTGTCTTGGTAGCTTAGTACTTTTCCCTCATTTAACCGTTAGCGTACCACTCCGAGTTTGAAGTGAGGATGCGGGGCTGTTGCCATAAGCAAATCAGAAAATCATCAAAGATACTGGTGAACCTCGGGTTCAAAGCCCTATTCTTTCCCTTTGTTTGCCTTTTGCTTGCTTCCAGCAAGTAGTTGAACTAAAGTCTTTTGCATTAGTTAAATTCCCACCCTCTTCGTTGCATTTTCCGGATCTTGTCCTGAGGAGAAGGATTAGGCAATTAGACTTCCCGCGTACGCATTCTTCTCTCCCTGCAACATATCAAGCCTAACAGTGGCAATTAGGCGCCATTATTTTCGAGTGTACTCCGCAATTACCTCCTCATCACTTTTTTTTTAAATACTGAAAGACAAGGCTTTTGCTCCACACAATTGTTGTTGTTGATTTGTGTCATGCTACCATCAAGGTTCTAAAACAGGTCTTTTATAGAATTGTATAGGGAGTTCCAGCGAATTAAAACACTGGTGTTGTTAAGCTTTGTTCCCAACTCCTTCTTTAATTTCTCGCGCAGTTGTAGTTTTTCTAGTTTTGGCGCATTCTACAATTCCTGGTGCTTTGGTAGTGTTCTTATTAAATGGATCTTTGGTACCAGAGGACCAGCGACAGAGGAACATTTGAAACAATCTTAGCAGCCAAGATGTTTAATGTTGTGAAATAGCAACGGCGCATGTTCAGTTAGGCTTAAGTGCATTATGTTCTTTAAACAGAGTCTCTTGCTGGGAAAGGTTTTTTCTACAGAACCTCTTTGTCACTAATTTGCTCCATTCTCTTCTAGCGTCACCCAACTTATTTTTGCAATCGGTCCTGTTCTTTCTTCCCTCTTTCGTCACCCGTTTTCTGCTGAGGCACTACCAGAAAGCGCTGCCACAGAAATTCTGCATCATTATTCTGTTGTAATGCAGGCAACCTGAGATGTTAATTTTTTAATTTTAGTTGTTGATTTTGTACATTTGAGTTATAATTTATTTCGCATTAGTTATTATTCAAACTGATTTTTTCTGACCTTATGCTCAATGTTCAAATTTTATGAATATGTGAGCAAAATACAAAACAGAAGTGATATATTAAGTCCTGAGAAAACAGATAAACTTCTAGAGGCAAGGACGACTTCTCTCTCTTCAAAGTATTGAAATTAAATCCAGTAAACCGTCATCCCCTGAAACTCCTGTTTCTTTGTTTTCCCGGTCCAGCTGTTGCGGTTGGTGGCACATAACTGACCTTTATAAAATGTTGGTTTAAAATTCAGGCCCTTCCTTATTATGGCATGACATCAAGATCCCTCAATCACTTTTCTTCTGGAGGGTAAGGTGGAAATCAGAGTTCAGTAGGACAGGAATTCGACAAAGAAATCAGACCTCACAATGTTAATTGGCCAATTGTCATGTACAGAAATCAGAAGCAAAAATATTTGATGAGAAATTATTATTAATGACAAATGAACTTGGTATTTTCAAATTCGAAAGTTTTGTATGGACTGTATATTCTGTTAGTTTTTAATCTGTTAATTGTGACACCATTTATTGTTAAACTTGTAGTTAAAATAAAACACTTACCGTAGTTATAAAGCAACTCAACAAGAGCTCTCTTCTGTTTAAAAATTTTCGACATAGACTGAAGAATGATGGTTTGACCCTTTTTGCTGGGTGTCTCACTGTCTGTTTGACGCTTTTTGCTTTGACCCTCCTTCAATTGCAAGTACACAGCAATTAAAGCATCTAAAAAAATAGGAAAAGGTAAGAGTCAGTAGTATCTTTTAAAATCAGAACCCATTTTTTTAACATGGGAGCATCAATCTTCCCATCGTGCATCACTCTATCTGCCCACAATTTACGCCTTCTTTCTCTTTGACAGCCAGGAAGTACGTTTGAAAAGAATTTGGGGCCATAGTGATGCTTCCAAGGTCAGCTTGGCTGCTTTTTTTTTTCATGGAAATGTTTCCTCACACTCATTAATTGCAAGAGTTACACTTCGACGACTTTACCGTTTGCAATTCTTTTTCCCGTTCACACTTAATTTCAATATCTGGTTTATGCCAATTTAAACATAACAGCAATAAAAAGGTTAATCGCTAATCACAAGTAACCAATAAACTTTGTAATTCTAGGCTATTAAATCAAAAATAATATAATAATCGTATTAAATACAATAAAACTCTGCATAAATATTAATATATTAATTACAATTATAATAATAATAATAATATTTATAATACTAATAATATAAATAATAATAATAATAATAATAAATAATTACTATTATTTTATCATCTACTATAATTATATTAATTATTATAATAATTACTATATTATCATTATTATTTTATTATTATTATTATTATTATTATTATTATTTATTATTATTGATTCATGTTATTTTTATTAGTATTATTAATTATGTGATTATTATTATTATTATTATTATTATTATGATTATAAATAGACTTTCTATCACGAAAGTGTGAGAATTATTGTATATATTATTGCAAGTGGGGGTTATTAAAATATATTAGTAGTATAGTACTTATTATTATTAGATTATATATTTATAATGTCCTCAATTTTGGAGGCATTATTACTTAATACGTAGTTTCAGTGATATTTTATTTTCACTTCTTTTTATGCAGCGAAATCTTTCCATCATGAGGGGCATCTACCTCAGTAATACAGTAAATATTATTAATCTAGTCTACTCAAAAACATTATTATTTAAAAAGACAAAACACCTAAAAATATTTAAAACAGGTGAATAAAAGGAAAATTGTTTATTGAGAATATAAAATTTTAGACAGCCACCGCGTATGATTTCTTTAGGATATATATTATACATTATAATACCTACATTAGGGTTGCTATATTCCATAAATAATATATAACCTACTTCTTTGTATAACTTGTCTGTGTATAGCTTTTTCCATTCAATTATTTCCCCTACCTTATAATAAATAGTCATAATGGAACTAATCCAGGATGGTGAAGGTATGTTGTGATATATATTATAAAGGTAAAGTTTATATATATATATATATATAGGTTATATGTGACCCCGTTTCTTACAGAGTGATGTTTCTATTGTATAGTTACTTGTCATTGTGTAGTACTTAGCTTTTTCCATTCAACATAATATTTTGGATCATTGATTCATTATCCTCTTATAAAAATATATATTTTGGAGTATTTGTAGAGCCGCCTGTTCAATAGGCGCGCGAATTTTTAAATTAGTTTAAGTATTATGAGTGCTGCGAATTTAGAGCCTTTTTTGTCCCGCCTCTTCACAAACCACTCCTGTTGTTTAAGTCGTGCTCACTAATTTGCGAATTGCGTTTTACATTTATTATTTAGGATACTTCGCTCGCAAGAGATACGTCTCTATAGAGAAGAAAAGAAAACACCGATAAGTTTTACATTATTTTAGCAGCTATATTTTCTGCAGCTTTAGCGCTTTTGACTGCTTTGCGCTTTTGTCGCCTTTTTCATTCTTCTCGCTTATGTCTCTTAGTACTTTTTCTCTTTGAATATTCTTTTTTTTAAAATTTTTATTTATTCAGCGATTAGGGTTCACTGTTGTATTTATTTGTTTTTTTCATATTGTTTCTCCATAATTATGATGATTATTTATGTTTTACCCGTATTATGGTGATCTTATTGGATTTCTTATAAAACCGGATATATAAATACTTAGTGTGTTTTTTTTAGGCTTTATTCTATTGATACTTTTTCAATATAAATCATTATTTTGGTGTTTGAAAACTTATATATATTATATTTATTATATTATATCTTTCCTTAATTTTCAATTTTTTAAGCCCCCAATGGAGTGCATAATATATGGTATATGTTAGTCACTAAGTTGTAATGGCATAAGATTAGGTTTTGTTTTTCCTACTATATATCGATATGGCCGCTTATCTGAAACTTTGATTTTTTTGGGTTTTCAAATTTTCTAGGGCTATATAGCTATCTGGTCGGCCTTTTTTTTTATGGTTTCATTTTTACCCTTTTTATTTTTTATTTTTTCTTTTTGTTGTATTTTTTCGTTCTTTTTTCCTTAATCTGAACTATTTTTTTTAATTTCGGATGTTTAAGGCTTTCCAAATTTTGACCTCCTGTCTTTCCCGTATAAATTTTCTTCGTGCGTTCTTATTTTGTTGCAATTTATTTCTGGTTGGCTTTACTCTTTCTTGATCGCTAAGCATAATATCTTCTACACATCTTGCAGTGATCTTGTCTTTGCTCACTTCACTAATCTCGACATAACTCTTTATCTTCTTAATCTTATCGCCGTTAATCTTTCATTTTAAACCCCCCTCTCTCTTGTGGACACACCCTGGGCGAATTATATATTCTCTTTCTTATCTCAAAGTCTTCTCTCAAAACTCTTTCAGAAAGCAAAAAAAACCATATATATATTATATATTTTTAGTGGGAATATACTGCTTTATATATTACCCCATCTATTTTTTTTTCCAATATTATATTAGGTATGTATTATATACGGAGTAGTGAGGGTTTATATAGTTGCTATAAGCTCTACTACTTACCCTGATTTTAGTACCTTTGTATTATTTTTATTATATTGAGTATAGGCTAATAATAATATAGTAGGCTGACGATTGGTGTAATATATTGATTGGGATTGCGCCACGTTGTTTTTTCACATAAAAGAGTTTTTAATTTGGGAGGTGGTTTATCAGCTCTCTTTCTCTGTAGGTAATCTTTGGTGTTATTGGTTGTATTTTATATTTTTTCATTTATTTAAGCGCGCTCACTCGCGTTTTTGATACCTTTTAACTCTTGTCCATAGGTGTTTTTTTTTATTCTAGTCGCGTAATTAAGTTCTATCTGATGTGTCTTTTTTGTACGTGGTAAGATTTTATATGCTTTTTCTGGTGGATTTTGGTCTCACCTTCCAAAAGAGAAGTGTGTCTTCTGTTCGGATGGGCTGAAAGAGAAAGCCGGATGTGTGGAGAGAGCACAAAGGTGCGTTTTAAAGAGGTCGGTAGAGGAATGTGTGAGATGGACAAATACCGGTTTGTACTCATATTGGGAAAGCAAGGAATCGATTTGGGATAATGCCGGCGGGGAGAATATATTAAATTGGTTAGTTTAGCACGATACCATATATGATTTTGCAACCAGGGCGGGGGGCTTTTTCTTTTATTTTATCAGGGTTTATTTCACTAGGGATATCTTCTGATGGACAAAGGTTGTGTTGTAAAGTGTACTATGTGTTCGTGTGGTAGAGTGTGGGCTGGATAGATATATTTCACCATCGTATGCAGGTTGTCTATGGACCGATAGTGAAAGTTAGGTGTTAAGATTAGTGGAAACCTAAGAACTGCGATAGTTTCCATTTGTTTTTTTTCATTAGTGTGAGGTATGGCTGGAGTAGATGACAGATTGGATTGTGCGGCTAAAGCTTCCTTTTCTCTGGGGCGTCACTTCCATATAATACCCTTGTTTATAACTGATGAGAAGATTATTGAAAAGAATTTAGAGGAACCTTATGTGGTATGACATAGGGCGTGTTGATGTGTTGGAACTGATATATGGATCTCGAGTGAATTGTGCAATTGAGAGTAGTGGAGGGGTGTCCTCTGCCACACCAGTGAGGACCCCTAGTGTGATTTGATTGTTATTTGGAGTCTTTGGTTTTGGTGTGTTGCTCCGTATTCTCTTTGTCTAGTACAGAGTTTGTATGTAAGGGGGGGATAGGAGAGAATTTAGTTTTGCAATTTTTGTTTATTTGCCGGATGTGTTACCCGTAAAGGAGGGGTTTTGGAGGGAGTAAACTGTGCTATTGTATTAATTTTTTAGTGTTTTCCATGATGGGGTGACCCATTTTTTTTTTTTGTCTTTTTCAGTTGGGGCAAATGGTTTCTTTAGCTGTGGTTTTATATATGTTTCTTAGTCCCTTTTTTTCTGTGTGTTGGTAATAGTTTATTTTGTTTCTCACGCTATGATGTTTACTGTCAGCCTGTTCTTTAAAAGTAATTTCTTATGTATTTATTAAATAACTTAAGGATTGCTCCTTCTCACTCATTATTGTTGAGAGACGCAACATTATATAAGGGAGTGCTAGTAAGGAAAGTTGTGGAAGTGTCTTACTAAACGAAAAGGGCGTGGATTGTGTGCCCATATATATTTAAATTGTTGAAAGTGGCTTGTATACGTTGTACTACAGTCTTGAGTGTCGTTTGTAGGGGTCTTAACATGGGCGTTATTGTGCGTTACCCGTAGTAATAATGTTTTTATATGTTTAGTGTAATCTATCCGTCTGGAATAATTGAGGAACTATGAGTTTTCTACCAGTTGATCAATGTGGCTCCGTTTTCTATGGATCAATCCCTTCCAGTGGCGTCGTTATTGTGTGAATAAAATGATATATATATATGACTATAAAATGATGGATTGTTATTGCCTTAACCTATTTTTGTTATGGGTGTGGAGAATGTGGGTTATTATATTGTGTTGTAATGATGAAAAGTTACGTATTAATTGATTTGGTTAGTGGAAAGGAGGATGATAGTCGTCGTTAACGGATTGTTGTTATAGTGTCTGTAGTGTGTTGCGAATTGATTTCCTGAGATGGTTTTGATATTGACCGTATTTGTAAATAAAGTTGGATATTGGTCAGAATTAAGGTTATGCTTCTGTGATGAGAAGAAATGTTGATAGTTTGGACAGAATGCTGAGAAGATAAGTGATGTCTATAACAGGATTGTGTAATGGTCTGGATAGGTTTTCTAGTTGAAGGATGTTTTTATGAAGGTTTGTGAGGGTCTCCTTCACTCCTGGGAATTGCGAGAGGATTATTGTATCCCCCACATTTGACGAGATGTAATAGGTTGATGTGAGGGGGTCCATCGGCTATTTTTTAAGTATTAATTATATATTATTTATTGTGTTCCTCCAGTGAAGCTCATAGGTGTGAATTTTTTCTGTATCTTTGTTATCGTGTTCTCACTAATTGGTTTATAATAGAGTTGGACTAGTGGTTAAGTGTCTAAGTATGGTCTCATTTCTTTCTTACTTTGCTTATTTTATATTCATTATCTAACTTTATTTTTTTTCATGTTTTTCTTTACGGTTGTCATTGTTTACTGGCCACCTTACCTTCAGTTTCTTGGGGTTAGTATATAGATGATGTTGTTGATGATGTATGAATGATGTATTAGATTTATATATAATATATTAATATCTTATTTATTAAATATATTAATTATTATTTTTATTAGTATATTTATTATTTTATTTTATTAATATATTATTTTTATATTTTATTTTTTAATTTATTATTTTATTATATATTATTTATTTATATTATATTATTATTTATTATATATATTATTATTTTAATTTATTATAATATAATTTATATATATTATTTATAATTTGTTATATATTAAATTATATTTATATTTTATTATATTTATTAAATAATATATTATATTGTATATTTATATATATTATGAGCCAGTAGGTGTGTTCCATGTATCAACTTGATTCCACACTGTAACACATAGAAGGTTTAGATTTTGATTTATGGATATATATATAGTTTAAAGGGTTTATCATGAGTTTATAATATTTGAATATAATATTAAAGTGTTGTATTCTCATTTAGTTAGTTATTATTTTAATTACTGCTATTTTTTCCCAAATTTAAATTTTCATATAACAAATTATCAACCCACATCCCTAACTAATTAAGCATATAAATTACAAATATTTTTAAAGTAAGTTGAGTTTTGAATTATATTATATGAGGTATTTTAATATATATTTATTTATTAATAATTACATACCTAACTATAAGCAGGTATTCAATTATAAATATCTATTGATATTTGGTTTTGCCTACCAGGGCCTGGTGGACTAATAGTTTAGGGTAAAATTTATTTAGTTATATTTTATCGTATATATTTATATTTTTATTATAATTTATTTTTATATATTTATTATATTAATAAGGGTAATTTGTAATTTATTTTATATATATATTTTATATATATCGCTATATGTTTCGTAATACTTAAGTACCTTAATACCGATGTTATTTTGTTTCTCTTGAATTTAACAAATTTCTATTAGAGTGTTTATTTGTACTTGTTACATTTGTACTTGTCAGTGCTGTGTAAATCACAGCATGGTGACGGGTGGTATTATTTATAATTGTATTATATATTTTTATCTACTTTGGATTTTCAAGCATCTTAGATTTTGATGACACCCTTCACACTTCATCAACCAGTACTAAAAACATGAAAGGAAAGAAGAGAACTCGACAGAATGACATTCCTCCCAACTCTTTACTTCCACAAAAGAACTTTCGGTTTCCTCTCGGCATCAGTCGTTATGCCATTTATTTTAACAGGGTATAAGCTAGATATTGCTGTGATCAAAGAAATACTAGTAAGTTTAT
Source organism: Trachelipus rathkii (assembly GCA_015478945.1). Classification (NCBI taxonomy): domain Eukaryota; kingdom Metazoa; phylum Arthropoda; class Malacostraca; order Isopoda; family Trachelipodidae; genus Trachelipus; species Trachelipus rathkii. Next base: position 5,515 of record JABUQX010066859.1, on the reverse strand, counting down.
TTTAACTTCCTTTTACGTGCTTTATTCCCCTTCTCAGAGGGTAACATGGGGGAACTACAGGAAATCAAACTTTAAGGCCGGCTACCCCAACCAGCGCACAAAGTGTTCGCAGCCAAGTTTTAATTCTTGCTCCAGGAAGATAAAACTCAGACTGCTACGCAGGATTAAACCAGCATCCTCTCGCATGAGAGTCGCGAGTCAACTCTTACGCACCGAAGGCATTCATAATTAAAGTTATACATATATATATATATCTATATTATTTATATATTATATATATATATTATATATAATATATATATATATTATATATATATAATATTTATATATATCTTATATATATATATATATGATATATATACGTATATATATATATATATATATTATAATAGTATATATATATATAATATATATATTTATATATATATATATTATTATAATTATTATATTATATATATATATATATATATTTATAATATATATTTTCTTTTCTTTTCTTTCTTTCTTTACTACCTCTCTCCCAGTAGACTGGGAGTAAGGTTGCGCTACAAGATCGGAAAAGAAAAGCTAGAGGAGAATTGACAAATGGTCGAAAAGAAAGCCCCAGCCTTACCGCCGCCCTTGTACATTAATTAGTGAAAACACGTCACAGACAGAAAATCCACCCATAGAGCTTCATGAGCCCGGACGGGCCCTCACTATGGTACCTCGTCAATGTAGGGGTTCATCCCCTGGCCCAGTGGGCCACAACCATGCCCATACAAAACCCGCCATTCTCTCCTATCATGACCTTTCTTCTCGCCCTCTGCCAAACTCACATTTCTCTCCTTCGACATCGTTCACCGACTCGATCCACGTTTCTCTTCGGCTCCCAGCCGGGCGGTTCCCAACACACTCACCACTTATACATCCGCTTAACCAAGACCGACATCATTCATCCTTCCACATGACCAACCATCTCACATACTTTCATTTATTCTCTTCATTTTACCCCTTTTCTTCACACCACACAACTCATCAATAAGTTCATTCCTCATTTATTAATTCTTCTCCACACCTAGCATGTCCTAAGTTGTCCATCTGAACGACAGTTGAACTGATATCTAATACTTCTCTATTCCAGACATCAGTCTCACTACCATCACAATAACACAGACACAACATTTACCCTCATGTTAAGATCTAGCCGCACTCAGACTTGTCCCTTTACATTCACAACGATTTGATTGCACCAGCAACCTTCCTGCCATCACAAACTTTCCTACTACACTCTTGCCATCATCCGTTCCTTCTCATCCAACATCATACCCTAAAATTTAAACTCAGACACTTGCTCCAGGCTGCTCACCATCTTAACATAACTACACACTGAGGACGTCCTCACTCACAACCATAACCTTCTCTTATCTACATTTGCTTTCAAACCCCTTCCTTTACATTACCTGCCAAATCTCCTCTACAATCTCTCAAACTCTCGTTCAGATTCGCCACACAGAACCTAAATCATCCGCTATAATAGGTAGGGCACCTCCACTCATCTCCATTCTCCATATTCTAACACCATTTCCTGCCATCCCCCCTCGAATTCTTTCATAAACCCCATCCATATACAAATTGAATAACCAAGGCAGACATAACACACCCTGTCTCACTCCGCTATTAATCCTAACCAATCACCATTGACACCATTATATTCATTACACACCGCTTCACTATCGTCATAATACTTTTTATTCCATTCAGAAGCCTACCACCAAACACCTATATCACTAATACCTGCCATGAAGCTTCCCTATTAATCCATTCATACGCCTGTTGCAAATCCATAAAAACTTAATAATTATTTCTTCATCCCTCATTTTCTATCATTTTTTAAATGTTAAAGTACTTGATTCCCACATCCTCACCACTCCTAAAAGCACTTGTTGCATTCACCAATCCAGTCCTTTCAGTCATCGACGACTCATTTCGGACAAAAATGCCAGCAAATTCTTCCCGTACAAACAGCTCATAAACATTTTTCCCCTATAATTTCTTACAGTTCCCTTATTCTCCCCTTACCTTATACAAGAGAGTTACTATTACCGCTCTCCTCCAATCCCTTGGAACTATACCCTCCATAAATATATTATATATATATATATAGTATATATATAGATATTATAGATATAAAATGAATATATGGATATATATTATATATATTTATATATATATATATATATATATATTGAGAAATTAAACTCAATAGTAGCCTAACGTAAAACCAAACAAAATACTCTTAACTCACCCTGTGATCCTTTCTTAATTAGAAATGTTGTAAAGAAAAATGTACTCTTTTCCACTAGGTAGCCAAAGGATACCTAATTTTTGTTTATTTACATCTGCTGGGTATACAACACTCAGCTACACCACACCTATGGATCTCACCCTACTACCCCGATCACTAGCCAGACCTGACCTACCTACAGTGCGCACCCAGACCTATAGCTACCAAGGGTGATTCACGGGTAATTATCCAGAGGGAGGGGCTACATTTACATTTAAGGAAAGGAATTGCAACATATATAGGATTGTTACCTGTAGAAGAAAAAATAAATATATGTAATACAAAACCCAACAAACACTCCTCTACCACCAGCCGACATAGCCGTCTGGTCACCACCTCCATACGCTCTTGCTCCTCCAGTTGTAGCCTTGTAGAACCTCCCCATGCACAACCATCTCTTGCCTGAAGACACCACATCATCTTCTCTGCCATTTGACACATACCGCAAACACAACACATCACACCTAAGAGAAAAGAGAGAAAAAAAAACAATCAATCTTATACCTTTCTCTCCCCCTCTTTCACTTGAACAAAACCGTCTTCACACCACCTTACTTTCTTGACCCGACACACCTAACCCCAAACCACACCTACTCATAACACACCTACCAACACACCACACACAACACCTCACCCCACCACCAGACCCCACTCCAAAACACCGCACTCACTCCGGATCAGACATATCCGAGTCACGGATATACCCCAACCTTCTTAACAACACAACACTATGATTCTCTTTCACCTTCTTTCCACCTTCGTTTTCACTTTCACTTGTACTCGAAAAGTAATCCCAACATCTTTCTTTCCAATCCAAATAATTCTCACCTTTTCTTCTTCTCATGAATTCTTTCACTTCCGCACTACGCTTATCAACCTTACACCTACGTTTCACTTGTTCCTTTTTCCTTGCTCCCTTTGATACCTCATCACACCCTTCATTCACCTTTAACACCTCCACCTTACTACTCTTCCCGTTCTTCACCTGCGCCACATTATTACACTTATGCTCACTAATCCCTTCTGCCATCTCTGACCCCCCTCTTGACCTTTCGTCGACTTCCTTCCCACTGACTGACAACGAATAGCACACTCTATCGTCCTTCACACCAACCCTATGATGCCCTTTTTCAGGATTTAAATCAAGTATTTCACACATCTCTTCATATTCCTTTCTGCTATCACCAATACTCGCATCACTGCCACCACTATACCTACTCACACCTCTTCCATATCCTACTTTGTTCTCTTCATTCACACCTGCCATTTGTACCAAACGACTACCCCTACCTACACTCACCTTCCTTTCTCCTTTTTCTCCTTTATTCACCCCTCCCTCAGAACTCCTCTGAACCTTACTCTGCTTACACACCTCATCATAATCCTTGTAGACGTCACAATTTCTCCACAAATGCTTATCTGACCTGCAAAAGTCACACCTCTTTCGATTTTCATAACTTTCACTTCCCAAATATACATTATTCCTTCTACCTCCTGGTGGAGCAGCCAAGTCTACTCTCTCACCTCTATCACCATTACCCCGTACGGGTTGTCCCCTACCTACACCTCTACCTTCTTCCCTTTGTTCCCCATACATACCTCTTTTTGGACACTTAAATGCGTAATGGTACCTTGAACCACACAAATTACACTCAGTCACCTTACCAAACCTGTCTTTAGCATTCAACAGTTGACCATCACCCCATTCACCACCTCTGGGCCCAACTCTCTGAGTCCCTTCAGCATACCTCTGATTTCCTTGAGTACCATACCAACTACTACCATTTTCACCACCTACAGCCCCCTCACATTTATTCTCTGCTTTCTTGCCAAAACCCTCACATATATTAATTAATGCATCTCGAAAAGTACGAAACACCCACTCCTCTTTCCCACAATAGGCCAACACCATTTGTCTCTGATTGTCACTCACATCTGCTCCTTCCAATAGATGTACACATTTCATATCTTCCCCTAAATCAACCTTACCAACAATCTTACACTTTCTCTCAGTCACCTCATACCGATTCGCATATTCCCTCATTGATTCACCTTTCTGTCTTTTAATATAGAAATACTCACATAACTTGTCGTATCTATCCCTTTGCTTTTCTTTCGCAAATCTTTCATCCCACCTCCGTAATATTTCATCCACACCTTCTTGTTTTCCTAACGACTCCCAATCCACCATCCACACACACTCATAAGCCTTTGCACACAAACCAAACAAAATCTCACCTGCTGGTTGTTCAAATTCGTCACCACAGAGTTTGAACCACAACTTGACCTTACTCTTCCACACATCATCATCTGCTGTCATATCGCCTTTAAATTCCGGACAAGATCTACGTCCCTCTTTTTCTACCACCACTTCCACTTTCCTTTAACTACCACTCCCCCTCCCACAACCCTTAACACACACCATCCTCTATCTCACTTACCCATCTTATACCTTACCACACCTATGACTACAGAAAGACAACAAGACCACAACTCACTACTACACCAACTTACACACCTCACCCAGAGCCGTTCTTCGGAACTACGCTCTGCTACCACTGAGAATTAAACTCAATAGTAGCCTAACGTAAAACCAAACAAAATACTCTTAACTCACCCTGTGATCCTTTCTTAATTAGAAATGTTGTAAAGAAAAATGTACTCTTTTCCACTAGGTAGCCAAAGGATACCTAATTTTTGTTTATTTACATCTGCTGGGTATACAACACTAAGCTCCACCACACCTATGGATCTCACCCTACTACCCCGATCACTAGCCAACCTACCTACAGTGCGCACCCAGACCTATAGCTACCAAGGGTGATTCACGGGTAATTATCCAGAGGGAGGGGCTACATTTACATTTAAGGAAAGGAATTGCAACATATATAGGATTGTTACCTGTAGAAGAAAAAATAAATATATGTAATACAAAACCCAACAAACACTCCTCTACCACCAGCTGACATAGCCGTCTGGTCACCACCTCCATACGCTCTTGCTCCTCCAGTTGTAGCCTTGTAGAACCTCCCCATGCACAACCATCTCTTGCCTGAAGACACCCTATCATCTTCTCTGCCAATTGACACATACCGCAAAACACAACACATCACACCTAAGAGAAAAGAGAGGAAAAAAACAATCAATCTTATACCTTTCTCTCCCCCTCCTTCACTTTAACAAAACCGT
>JABUQX010066858.1:0-16397 GCA_015478945.1 Trachelipus rathkii | reverse complement strand
ATTAATGAATATCGAATGACAATGTCAGACAATGAAAATAAATTTAGCAGTGAAAATGTTGAATAGAAAAATATTGTAAAATGATAAATAATTTGGAAATTACTTTTTTTGCTATTAGTTTCTATAACGTAAGAAATCTATGTGATGCCCGTGAAGGTAACTTTAACCAAGTTCCTTTATTTTTACTGAAATGCATCTGATATGAAATTTATACATCTTTGTATTTTTTATAAACTTTCTTGCAGCAATAAGTTTTATATGATTATTATCTACGTAAGAGATTTTTCTTTCTTGATATACATAATATATGATGGCCAAATATTTATGAAAAAGAAAGAAAAAAGAAAAGAAAAAAGGATTAACTTAAGGGAGAGGTTCAATGTTACACTAAAAAAAATTGTCAAAATTTAAGATATGCTCTAATTATAACAGCCGCTGGCTCCTGGCCACCTTGAGGAAGGCTTGAACAAGTTGAGGGTGAAGAGGAACACCTCTCTGTCTGTGGACCTGTTCCCCTAGCACCACAGAGAGGCCTAGGTGGACCTGTTCCCCTAGCAGCACAGAGGCCTAGATGGACCTCTTTATCAATTACAACACCTTTGTCCCCTACTCCGCGGCTGTAAAGAGACTGCTCAGCTTGGGCTCTGATGTCCTCAGGCCCAAGAAGTCATCCCAGACTGATGAGAACTTTGAGAAGCTGATGTATGTCAATGGAAATGTGCACCTCTTGAGGGGAAAGTGACTGTGCTAGAGGGAAAAGGAGGACGGGGAGGACAGCAACAATGACTAATGACTATAATTAGGCTAGATTAGGTCCGATTATGTAATACCATTTATTAAGTTAGAATATAAAAGCAAAGCTTTACAAATTCCATTAACAACAAGTAGAATAAGTTACATTCGAATATGGCTCACATAGGAGAGTAATTAAAATATAATAAACAATAATCCCTGTTATAATCAAAGTCACTTAAAAGACAATAAATTCCCGAAGCAATATCTTAAAGCTAGCAGTATTTGTATTTTCTCTAAGATGATGTGGCAGAGTCCCACAACAAAATGCCTTCATTAATACAAAAATTTTGATTAACCAGTCCTCGAGAACAGATGCCTCAAAAGGTTCAAATTTTGAGTATTATAATTGTGTGGCAAATTTAGGCTGTCCAAATAATTATAAAATAGCATGATTTCATTCAGCAAATTAGAATGCATGAAGAGGCCAAGTTTAAACTTGTATAAATAACGAAGAATCTTGATACCATGCTCTGCAAACATTTCAGCTGTATGAACAATATCATTGGAGATATTTCTCAGCATGTTATTCTGTGCAACAACATTTGATCTCAAAGCACTATCATTTGATTCATCCCAAGCCAACAAGTGTAGGTTCGGTAATGGATAAATAAAAGAATAGTAAATAATAGTCAAAACTTTGGATGAATTTCTCAATGCAAATAGAATACCATCGTTTCTGCTAATTTTCTTACACAGTAGTGATATATCTTCATCAAATTTTAAATTATGTTGTAAAATAATGCCATAATATGTTGCATAGATTTTACAATATTCTATTTCAGTACCATGTTTAAATGAAGGTTTTAGCTCTTACATTAGGTGAGAGTGAGAAGATCATACCTTTCATTTTTACAAAATTCAACGACAATTTATTGTCCATTCTGAAATTTTTTATAGCTCATATTGATTACAATTCTGAATATTATCTAAATGCTGTAAATAGTCAGGTTATTGCATAACCATCTATACAGACACATTAAAATATATTTATGAAAAATAAAGGTCCCCAGCACGATCCTGTAGCACCACCCGCCTCCACCACTCTATTACCCGATTACAAACCAATCACTTGGACATATTCTCTCTTTTATTAATGTAAGACCTAATAAAGTCAAACAAAACAACCCCTAATACCATATCTTATTTCTAGTAATGCTGACAAAAAGTTTGTATTTTTGTGTCCAATTTGTATTGAAAGCTTTGGAAACAATCCAGAAGACTGCAAGTGTGTTCCTTCCGAGACAAGCTCACTGAACATCATTCATGCAAAGTGGACAAAACTCTATCTTGAATTTCCCTTCCCCTTCACAAAATCCAAATTATTGAGAACAAATAAAATAATTTCTGATAAAGTAAAAGCAAGCCTTTATATATAAGCTCTCAAATACTGTTATTGTTGAAAGGATTTGAATAGCGTCTGAAAGTTTCCCGAGTTGTCTTCCCGACCTCCAGATTTGTGAAGGTGGCACCACTCGCAATATTCTTTAAAAAATCAGGAATATTCCATTGTGTGCATCAGTTGTTAAAAATACAGAGAGAACTTCCCCCCAGTTCATCAGAAACCATCTTTAAAATTCTAGCAGGAAGAGCGGAGGTATGGAAGTTTTTATCTTTTAATTTATTTATAATTTCCTCAATCTCAGTCGGAGTACAAGGTATATGCAAAAGATTTTGTGGAGAATATTTATTATTTATGAATGTATTTGGTATATTAGGGATTGCAGTTCTCAAGCTTGACAGAACGTTCAGAAAATAATCATTAAAAGATTCTGCAATATCAGCCTTAAAATTTTTTTACTCATCGTCAATTATACAATCAATTTCCAATTTACTTTCATTCCCCCAAAATACCATTGCAGGGTTCACACTAAAATTTTGAATTTGATTTCCCTGACTTTCCCTGACCAAATCTGCAAATTTTCCCTGACCAACGTGTTCGTTATTTTTGGTGTATAAAATATATATTAATCATTATTGCAGCCTATTTACTAAGTTCATACATTAAATTATTTGAAACTTTACTTTAGAAATTGTTCATCATCATGGATGAATTTAAAAAAATATTTTTTTTTTTATAATAAGCCTTATAAACCTTACCCATAGCCGTCCAAAGCACTCCTTTTTGGTTATTTTTTCAAAAGAAAACAGTTTTATTGTATACAAAAAGAAAATAAATAAAAGCTTACATTAATTAGCCTAGGTGAATAGCGTCCACTGTAATCACAAAAGTTCTAAATGGGGAGATTTAGATTAACTTTTCTTCTCAAGCAATTTGAATTTTTTTGATTTTATAGCGGCTTCTTCTGTTAAAAGCCTCAGTTTTAACATTCTTTCTCTGCTCTTCAAGTTTATGGATCTGTAGGATAATATTCTTTTTCAACCTTTTTATTCTCTCTTTTCTTTCTGTTTTGACTCTTTGAGATGTTCTTCATATTCTCCTATGGGCAGCTCTTACATTTGCAAACATTTTTTTGATTCTAAGTCTTTCATGAATTACTTTCATTGTCTTCTTATAGAATTGTGCACTGTTCTTTGAGAAAATCAGACTATGTTCTTCAGATTCTCCACTAAAATTGCTTAATTTATAGAAAACCCTCCTTCCATCCGTCGCATTTCCATGCGAAAATAATTCAGTCCTAATTTAATAATTTGCCACCAATTCCGCATTAACATTGATTCCCAGGTGCTATAGAGAAAAAAAACTCATCAAGTCTCTTAGAAGGCAATCACCATCCAAAAAAAATATTTTGAATTTTAATTTCAAGGTAGATGAGCTTCACTGCCAAAAGTAGAGTATAGTGCTTTTTCCTTCTCAGCAACAGAATCTGTGATTCAGATTGGTGTACAATGCCTCTAGCCATAAAAGCAAGTCTTTGTTTCCCTTGTTCTGGCTGATGAAAAACTATACTAGATCCAATGATGAGAGCCATTGGACAGGGCTTGTACTTCAGAGGATATCTTTCTAATATCTTTTCTTGTCATTTTGATTTGCCACAGTCTGGCATTTCAAGTTGGTCATGTAAACTAATGCAAAAGCTTAGTTGTTGGTTGTAGCAGGCATTTTACTGGACTTTAAGAAATCTTTCAATAATAATTAGTACGAGACATTGTAGGTCTGTGAATGCAAGTGAATGAAGCTTGAGTTTGACGTTCCAACCACTGTCGTTAAAAGTTATGTTTGTCCTTATGCTTGAAGTACAATTTTATTGGCAGTTGATTACCATTGGTTACAAAAAATAATCAAAAATCCCTTCGTCAATTGCACCTCTAAAATAATATAGAATATACACGCTTCAACAGAAATTTAGGTATAAAATTCGCCTAGTAATATGAATTTAAATATAAAATCATATTAATAAGTCATTATAAATCATAACAGTTGTCTAAAACACATCCTGCATACCATCACCTTCAATCGGAAGGATGAACTTGGAACAACTTCTACGAACAGAATAGGAAGAATAGTAGGTAATAGTGTGAACTAAAAATAGAAAGAAATAGGATAGAAGTAGATTTATGGAATGTCATTCCTCGCCCATCCTTTTCATTCACTTATCAAATACATCTCTCATTCCACAATTATACAGTTAGGAAAAAAAATAATCAAAAATATGTAACATGGTCCATGGATCATTCTTTTCATATGTTTGGAAATTTTAAAAATTTCCCTCAGACTTTTCATGACTTTTTTGGAATTTCCCTGACTTTCAGCATATTTTAAAACTTTCCCTGACTTTCCCCTGGCCAATTTTTTTTCCCTGACTTTCCCTGACTTTCCAGAAAGTGTGAACCCTGCATTGATAACTGTCCACACTTTAGCGTGATCGCTCTTTGAATCATCAATCTTCCTCTGATAATATAGCTCCTTTGAAAGTCTCAATGCAGAAAGAAGTAAGTAGATTTTTGAATAGTTTACAGTAGTCAAAGGATATTAATCCCATTTTATGAAGCTTAAAAAGTTTGTTTTTTTTTTCTAACGCACAACCAGCAAACTTTACGGGGTAATTCACGGACTTTCAAAAACGATCTTTGGTTGATCTCATTTGTCAACAAGGGGAAGGACCTCGGCCACCCAAATCTCCAACCGCATCACAAACCTCCAACAAAACATTCTTGTCAAGTTTCCAAATTTAAGCCCTCCAAACACACTATCCGCTTCAAGGACACTACTTCTACTCTCTAAAGAATATTAACTGTCGTCTGTAATATTCCTATCCTTCCTGTTTTATGGGGACTTTCGTTAGTCACATCTGTCACAGGGACCGCGATGGACCCTCACTATGGTAAGATCGTCAATGTAAGGGGGGGGGGGATTTCCATACCTTGGCCCAGGTGCGGCCACAAACCAACCCCTTCACAAAAACCCAGCCATTCACCTTTCTTCTTATGCACCTTTTCTTCTCGCCTCTACCAAAACTCACATTTCTCTCTTCAAACATTCGTTTGGGACTGAATTCAATCCACTTTTCTTCTGTCTCCAACCCGGTCGGTTTCCAACACACTCGCCACTTTACATCCGCTAACCAACCGACTACCATTCATCCTTTCCATATGACCAACCATCTCACTGTACTTTCATTTATTCTCTCTTTACCCCTTCTTCACACCACCACAAAACTCTCTAATACGTTCATTCTTTCATTTTATCAATTCTTCTCACACCTAGCACACCCCTAAGATTAGTCCATCTGAAACACATTGAACTTTAGATCTATACCTTCTTATTCCAGACCATAGTCTCACTACTATACAATTAACACACAGGTAACAACATTACCCTCATGTAAGACCCTAGCCACACTCAAAGACTTAGTCCCTTTACATTCACCAAAGATTTAATTGCACCAGCCACCTTCCTGCCATTCACAACTTTCCTATTACACTCTACATCATCGTTCCCTTCCAGGGGTTCACACTGGAACATTTTGAATTTGCATTTCCCTGACTTTCCCAGACCAGTGTGTTCGTTATTTTTTGGCGTATAAAATATTCTATTAATCATTATTGCAGCCTATTTTACTCATTCATACATAAATTATTGAAAATTTACTTTTAAGAAACTTTTCATCATCACTGCGAATGAATTTAAAAAATATGTTATTTTTTATATATATATAGAGCCTATACCTTCCCCATAACCGTCTAACGCACTCTTTTTTATTTTTTCCAAACTTAACAGGTTTATTTATCCAAAAAGAAAATAAATTAAAAAGTTTTACATTAATAGCCTAGGGAATAACGTCCACTGTGAATCCTGAAGTACTAAATGGGGAGATTTAGGTAACTTTTTCTTCTCAAGCATCTGAATTTTTTGATTTTATAGCGTTCTTCTGTTAAAGCTTCAGTTTTAACATCTTTATTTGCTCATAAAGTTTGTAAGATCTGTATGGATAATTTTCTTTTTTTCAACCTTTTTATTCTCTTCTTCTTTTGCGTTTCTGTTTTGACTCTTTGAAATGTTTTTCATATCTCCTTGGGCAGCTCTTACATTTCTCAACATTTTTTGAGTGATAGAACTCTTATGAATACTTTCATGAGACCTTATACATTCTGCACTGTTCTTTGAGAAATCAGACTAAGATTCTTTACAGATCTGACCACTAAAAATTACTAAATTATAGAAAACCCTCCTTCCACTGTCACATTTTCATGCGAAAACATCAGTCTTAATTTAATAATTTGCCACAATTCCACATAACATTTGATTCCCATGGTACTATAGAGAAAAAAAAACTAATCAAGTCTCTTAAAAAGATAGTCACCATCCAAAAATATTTTGAATTTTAATCCAAGGGTAGATCATCTTTAATGCAAAAAGTAGAGTGTATTGTGCTTTGCTTTCTAGAAAAATATAGGGAGCAGGTCCATGGTTAATCACATATTTACATTTCATCGGACCCACTTTTACATTTTAAAACTAAAGAACTATCTGGAAACATTAATTTTAAATGTTTCCCTATATCTGCACACGAGTTTAAAGACATTTTATCATCCACCACCTTTAATGCCCCATAGTATTTTCAGATCTTGTAAACATCATCTTTATGCAAAAAATAAACTGATTGAAAACTGCGCTTTTGCCGTTGGTTATTAATGGAACACTCCAGGTCATTTACAATCGATTGAGTATTATTAGAAGTTGATGGAATGGCATTAATTTTCAGTGCACACACTTCACTAATATTTGTATTATTAGAACACATAACGGAAAAGTTTTTCAATGATATGGTCCTGCCTGAGTTTTGATTTAAATTCAAATGACGTTTCCCCTCTTGAATGTGAAAATTCGGCTTGGCGTCCCTATGTTAGATAGATCAAAGTTCTTTTACATACTTTACAGTATTCCTTGGAGCTATCAGGTCCTTTACTCAACCACTTGATACGCTCTCCTGGAAGTTTGAAATTTAATCTCTGGTCCATTAAAGTTAGTTTTTTTCTATTAAGTCAATAAACAAGTATTAAATAAGAAAAGCTTCAACTGCACAAAAAACCAAAATCACTTTGTCAAACCTCAAAAAAAAAAAAACATCTCAAAAATGTACTAAATCCTAAAAAAAAGAAAAAGATATAAAACAGATTAAGTCATAATCATACATCTAAAAACACATCCATATTTACCAACACCTCATCGAAAGGAAACTATAGTGGAACAATCTCTATAAAGAATTAGGAAGAATAGTACGGTAATAGTGAAGCTAAAAATAAAAAGAAAACAGGATAGAAGTAGATTTATGGAATGTCATTCCTCGCCCATCCTTTTCATTACCTTATCAAATACATCTCTTATTCCACAATTATATAGTAAAATGAAAAATAAATATATTAAAACTTATGTATCAAAGCATGAAGGAAGTTTGGTCACATGTTTTGAAATATTAAGATGATTCTCCTGACTTTTGTGAATTTCCCTGACTTTCAGCATTATCTTAAAACGTTTCCCTGACACCCTGACCAATTTTTTTTCCCTGACCTTCCCTGACTTTTCAGAAAGTGTGAACCCTGCCTTCTCATCCAACATATATCCTAAATATTTAAACTCGACACTTGTTCCAAGCTGCCATGCTAACTAACTTCACACTGAGACAGTCCTCCACTACAACCGTAACCATTACTTCTTATCTACGTTTACTTTCAAGCCTCTCCTTTACATACTCTGCCAAATCTCTCTACCAATCTCTCAAACCTCTTCAGATTCGCACACAAAACCAATCATCCGCAATAATAATAATAATAATACAAAATAATAATAATAATAATAATAATAATAATAATAATAAATAAATAATAATAATAATAATAATAATAATATAATAATAATAATAATAATAATAATAATAATAATAATAATAATATACATTAATTGAAACAGCAGTATGAATAGTCTAATGGTGATAAACGCCAATTTATTGATAGAAACTTTCCTTAATTGCTGTCACGTCATTGAGGGAGTAAATAGGTTTAATTTCGTTGCCGTGCCGAGCCTACACATACTTTTATCGCTTACGAAGAAATGAAAATCCGAACTGCTATAAGTCTTCTTCATTTATTTTAGTTCGTTTATTATAGCTTTTATTCCTATTTCCCTGTTCCAAGTCATCCAAGAGTATCCTCATTTCATCAACTTCACTTTGCTGTCTCTTCAATATGGACCCCAAATCAGAAATTTATCATTCATTGAAGCCACCACCCCATTGTTCGGAAAACAACCTTTCCGTATTTAATAACTTACTCCCAGGTTTCATACTCATTTCGTCTAGCTTTTCTAAAGTAACAGAATAAAGATTTATCGGGGAGCTAATTTCCTCGCATATAAAGGATAATGACTTGTCAATATTTACTTCACTAATCAGTGTCGAAGTAGGCGTAGTACCCTTTTTGCGCGTTCCAGAAAAGTTAGGGTCTAATTTTACCTCTTGAGTAAATCTCCATAGAAGCAACCGTTGCATTCAGCGACTCCCTAGCAGAATCCACTGTATTTTTTGCACCAGATAGTCCACTCACATTCCCTCTAGTAATCCTCGTAGGTTTCATGGTTAGAAAACAAATAGTTACAAATAGCGTAACCTACACACCTCAGTATATACTCTGGGGTACACAAATAAAGTACTAGGTTCAAGCTAAAATACAGATCACCAATACATTGCAAAGCACTCAATATAGTTTTAATCACACATTAAAGTGTTCCATAGAGTATCAAAAAAACACAAAATAAAACAGTAAGTTGGAAACTTTAACGTATAAGATACCAGCAGACAATAAAGCAGACACGTCCGACTCCTACGTAAGCTCAACGAATAATAATAATAATAATAATAATAATAATAATAATAATAATAATAATAATAATAATAATAATAATAATAATAATAATATTCAGAAAAAGCAAGTTTACATAGAAAATGTAACTTATTTCTTACATATATATATATATATATTAATATATATATATATTATATATTATATTATATACTATATATATATTTATATATATGTATATATATATGATATTATATAAATAATATATTATATTTATATATATATATATATATTACTATATATAAATATAATAATATACTATTATATATTATATCCCATATATATTTATATATATATATATATTATATATATATATATATATATAATATATTAATAAAATCAAACACACGTTGTCATAACTGTAGTATGACTAATCAAAGAAAAATAATTGAAATAGCTCCAGGAAAGATCCAAGGGGAATGTTCAGAAGTTAACCAACACGGATCATTTGTCCTTTGATCATAAAAGAATGTGAGTCTTTTTTAGAATTACGATAACCAGAAATAATGTTAATTAAGCTTGTTGCATACCCAAAAGGGGAAGTGAGCAAAAATTTCATACTCACAAGCAAGAGTTTCTTGGGTTAATAATTGTTATAACCTAATACTAATAATATAATAACACTTATATATATATATATATATAAATTATATTATACTATACTATATATATGATATATATATATATATCATATAGTATATAATTTATATATATTATAATAATATATATGATATTTAGGTGTTTACGAAATAGGGGGACAAATTTTGGGATATTATCTTGTGTCACCATTACAAGCGGTTTTGTCTTAAATAAGTGACCTGTAAAGTTCTTCATTTAGTAGGTAAATGAAGGTTAGAAAGGTATGCAAGGGGTGATTTGATGTGAGATATTGTGGTGTATGTTCCAAATTAGATGTGTACGAGATTGGCTACGGAAACTCTGCAACGCAAAGTAGTAACCTATAAACAGTGGTGATGTGCTGGTGTTCTCTAATTTGACACGGCCTATAGGTTTGCCTTGATAGGGTATCACCTTCTTTATAGGCTATCAGAATGATACAGAAGATTTGTTGATAGTATTCGAGCAATATTTACTCGGGATACGGAAATAAAATAAGCAATAACAATAAAAAGACAAATAATTTAATGAGAATCATAATAAACTCCTATATTACTGATAAACAAATCATTAATTGGCCTTAATTAGCAATAATTATTTTGATAATAATTACTATGATAATAGTAATAATACGGAAGTAGAAACGAATAAATAAAACAAAGGAAGTAAAATAAGAATAGTAACAATAATAATAATAATAATATAATCAATAATAAATAAATAATATTATAATAATAATAATAATAAATAATAATAATTTAATAATTAATAATAATAATATATAATAATAATATATAATAATAATAATAATAATAATAATAATAATAATAATAATAATAATAATATAATAATAATAATAATAATAATAATAATAATAATAATAATAATAATAATAATAATAATAATAATAATTATAATTAATAATAATAATAATAATAATAATAATAATAATAAATAATAATATAAATAATAAATAATAATAATAAATAATAAATAAAATAATAATAATAATAATATTGAGATTATAAAAGTTCAATTTCTTAAAGGTATCAACCGCTTCATGATTGGATTTTTTAAGAACTATTCTAGAAATAAAATAGAAAACAACCGCTTTCTGAACTTAATCTAATATTTTCTTTGGGGCCCACTTCAGAAGGGCAAGATCCAATGTTGGGCTCGGGCAGCTCCATTTTCAGCACCACCTAAAAATGAACATTAAAATTCGGAATTTTCAGCCGTTTTTGACTATATAAAAAACACCAAAATGTGTCTTTTTTACCCTCTAAAACGTTGTTTTCCGGTGTTTTTCTGTTGATGTAGTCATTCTTTCAGAATTTTTCAAGATTTTTCAACTATTTGGGATATCTTTCAAATCAACTTCCAGAATTTATTTTCGAAATGGACTTCAAGACTTGAAATATGCAAGAGGACCATTACCTACAAAAAGTACAAGAATACTAGTTCGATTTTTTGAGTTTTGTGCTTAGTGTTGGCCAATTTCCAAACCCACTTTTTTTTTTAGTTTTTGTGAAATGAAAAATTGCGATATTTTTTTTATTCTTGTCCACAACACCAAATTTTCAGGGCTTGTATAGTTTTCGGGTCAAGTGCATCTTTTTTACTATAAGATAATTCTTTGTTATACCAATAGAAATTTTTTAAAAAATTTTCAAAACAACAATTTTTTTTTGAAAATTTGTTCCAAAGAACAAATCCAAACCTCATGCATTTTCAAAGAAATTATCTAAGTAGATTAATTATTGTGAAAAGATGTACATCTCCCCCCGACTACATATTCATCCTAATCGCATTTCATCCACTTTGCTAGAACAGAAAAAAAAATTATCCAAAATTATTTCATTTCAAAAATCCAAAAAAAGTGGGTTTGGAAATGGACAACGCTGAGCACAAAACTTCAAAAATCTAAAAAAAGGTAAGACTTAATGTACTTTGTTTAGGTTAACTGACGTCCATTCTATGATGTTTCATATGCTTCAATTGTTTATAAGTTCATTTTCGAAAAAATTCTGGTATGTGATGTTAAGAAATGTAACAAAACATGGGATTTTAAAATTTGAAAATTCTGAAAGAATGCAACATACACAGAAAAACACCGGGAAAACAACGTTTTTAGAGGGCAAAAAAAAGCCACATTTTGGTGTTTATATAGTCAGAATCGACTGAAAATTCGGATATTTTATGTTCATTTTTAGTGGGGCTGAAAGATTGGGGCCTCAGCGCCGGGCCCAACATGGATTCTTGCCCCTTCAGGCAGTTTCATCGGAGACGAGTTTCAAGGACTAACTGTTTAACAATTGATGGAAAGCGAAAATTAAATGTTATTTAAATATAAATTTAAACCACTAAACAGAATATAAAGTGTTAAAAATCCTAAAAATTCTAAAATCCTAAAAAATAAATAAATAATTCATACTAAAGAGATTCTATCTAGCAAACCTAAAAAATATGTTTCAAAAATTTATCCATTTCATTGTATTTGATGTTGATTAATTGGCTTGTGCTTTTTTAGTTAAGAGAGACTCAGCCACCCTCAATTCAAAGAAATTTCCCTCGATGTAAGATGTCAAAATTAGAAATGTCGAGATGGGTGTTTGAGTTCCATTCTTAAATCAGGTTAAAATTAAAAATCAATCATGAAAGCGGGTTGGATACCTGTGAGGGAAGGTTTGGAAAAGCTTGTAAATCTCACAGTTTAAGTTAGAAGCTGATATAAAATTTCTAAAAATCATAAAATAATTAATAATAACATAATAATAATAATAATAATAATAACTATTAATGATAATAATAATAATAAATTAAATTAATAATAAATAAATAATAATATAATAATAATTAAATATAATAATAATATATAATAAATAAAAATGAATAATAATAATAATGATTAATAATAATAATAAAATAATTAATATTAATAATAATCGAATTTAAAATAATACATTAATCCATATGAATAATAATAATAATAATAATATAATAATAATATATAATAAAATATAAAAATAATAATAATAATAATAAATAATATGTTAAATAATAATAAAATAATAAATAATAATAATAATAATAACCACATCTACGAAATAAACACCAATATTCCCATCATACATCTTTGCACCTTTCCTACACTCATTTACCTACTAAGATGAGAACTTTACAGGTAACCTTTATGTAAGATCAAAACACTGTAATGGTACAATTTATTATCCTCCAAATTTGTCCCCCTAATTTCGTAAACACCCTGTATATATTATATATAATACTAAATATATATATAATATATTATATAGATAGTATAATATTTATATATATATTATACTTATATATATTATATATATATTATAATATTAATATATATATATATATATACATTATAATACTATACTATATATATATATATATATATTATATATTATATATCATATATATATATATTATTATATATATATAATAATACATATATATAGTATGATATAGTGGTGTTGATAATATATATGATATTATAGTATTATATATATATTTACTATATATAAATAATTATATACTAGTATTTATATATATATGATATATAGTATATATATTATATATATATATATAGCACTAGTCATTTATTTTATATATAATATTATATATATATATATAGATATAAATATATAGTGATATATTATACATATATATAGATATATTTATAATATATATTACAATAGTTTTGTGTTATATATATAGATTATATTATAATATATATTATAATTTAATATATATACTATATATATATCCTATATATATATAATATATATAAATTAGTAGTATATAAGTATATAGTATATAATAATCATATATTATATATATGTATATTATATATATATATTATATATATTAATTTTATATATATATGATAGTATTATCTTTATTTTAAATTTTTTAAATTTAATAATAAAATATAATAATATATATAGGTTTAGCAGTATAATATATATATATATATATAAAATAAGGTTTTATTTTATAATTTATATTTACAATTTAGTTGATTTTAATATATATATATATATATATATAAATTATTAGACATAGTAAAAAAAATCAATATTCGAATTTTTTCAGAGGAACCCCGTAAATGTTTGCCCAATTGCCTAAAAATGAGATTGCAAAGTTATCGATCCACCCTGCAATAATATTAAACTGTACCTCGATTGAGGTTCAAAATTTTTGAAAAGCTGCAAATTATTTATGAATAAATCGCGAGTTTTTCTAAAAATGAACCCCATTGTACTTAAAAGTTCTTTATCTTAATTCATTTCATAGATGTTGTTGCCTTAAAATTTTACTGGCACTACCTTTTTATTAAAACTTGTAAATTTGAAGATACCCAACATTTTCCAAGCCGGACACGAATTCGTTCCTCAAAAGTGGCGTTTGCTTTCGAAATTACCACTAAAGTGGGAATACTCCTCTGCAACCTTACGTCTTCCTTTCAAGGTTTCCCTTCCTTATTTTCCATTTCTCTAGATTAAAAAGATTTCGTTAAAAGTAGTTCATCAAAGGTAAATTACACAAAACCAAAGTTGATATGAAGTAATAAGGAGAAAAGAAGAACAAAGAAGGTATAGAATGGAAACAAAACTTCAAAAAGTCAATTGATAGGCAGAGTTGTTGTTAAAAAAGGAAGCAATTATAAAGGAAGAAATGATAAATATTGATTGTTATTTAAATATCAGATTAAGGTGATAATGTCTTAGATAAAGTAGGTTTTGAAAAAGTCAGCAAAAATATCTTGCCTACCATTCAGTTAAAGTGTGTCTTTCGGTCAAAAAGGAATTGAAGTTTAAGGATTAATTTTACCCCTGTTTCGTCTGTGTCATTGAAACCTTGAAAACCGTTTACTATTTTCTTAGCTTTTAAATAATAGTGATTTTCACACCATACATTTCGATTATCGGCTACAAATTCTGTATCAATTTTTTTAATCTAATCAAAAAATTAAGGTTCAGAGGAAAAAACAAAAAAAAAAACTTCTTTGTCCAAAGAAATAATCTACTTTTTTTAACTGAGGTATCTTTATACATTTTCCCTATCATCACAATCATAATCATTTTCTTCTTCGGACGTTAACTATTTAGAGCCATGCTTTTTGATATTTTTTTTCTAAAATAGTCTCGAAAAAGGAAAAATGCAACTCTGCTTCAGTTTAAGACCCATAGATGGTTCATCATTTTAGAAAGTGCCTATGCATGCACCTCTTTATCAATATTCCTGTAGGTAACGGCACGATTTTAATAATTGCTGGGTCTTGGTTGGGGGCCAAAGTGGGTTTGAGGGCGTTGAACCACGCATTTACATAATTATTAGATTATAAATAAACAAATGCATCATTTACCTTTCTTCTTACATTGCTAATCGAAAATTGTATTCCCTACAAAAGGATAATATATTTGGAAAAACCTATATCCTGTTTACATCCATTTCGGACGCGATGAATCAGCACCAGGCAGATGTTTTGAAAAACTGTCCTTTGGAAGAAAGACATTCAAAAAAATTTAACAACTGCTGGATAAAACTATCTTGAAACTTCATTCCCTAGTCTCGTTGATTTTTTAATTGCTCGACAAAGAAAGCTTAAAAACTTTGGTCCGATTACGCTATCTCCTATATTTAAATAATTCCAACCTTCGATATCAGCGTTTTGTATTTTGCCTTGTTCTATAAACTACACACCAAGTTGCTGAAATTTTAAAAAAATATTCGGGCTGAGAGCCAGTAGATTGTGTCACAAATACTTTTGACAATCAAAAACTGCTGTTTAGAAAAACTTCTCTAAACATATGGTGGACACATGCTAAATACAGAAGATAATTTTCATCTAACAATTGTTTTATCACAGGCCCCCTGAAGACGGGCAAAAGTATTTAACTGCGAGTGGTAAAAGACACAACCTCTGGATTTAACAATTGCCCCCCCTTGGGTAACACTGGAAAAAAAACGGCCTTAATTTGCCCATACTTTTTTCAAGCTTCGGTAGGGATCTCCTATTAACTTCGTTCTTAATCCCACAATTAGTTCAAAATCACTTACCCCTCTCTTACCATTTTTTTAACGTCAAAATAATCTGGAAGTAATTTGCCCATCACCAGTGCACACAGCTCCCTCTAAATAGGAATTCTGGAATATAGTTTTGGCAAGGCACAGTACATCATTTTACGGAACTGCTGTCTGTGGAGTCGTATTACACTTCTACTTACAATTAAATTAACTGGGTTATGACGTAAGTAATCTGTAGTAACTGATAATATTCGAACTTCATCTATATCAGAAATACTACGCCTCTAACAATAAAGACAATTTTTCAGTAATAATCTCTTCCCTTCCTCGAAAGTACTTCCTCTTCTTATTTCTGGCCCTACTTCCTCTGTGTCTGGGAAATTATACTCCATTTCCATATCTTCTTGCGTCGGCTCCTCTTCCTCTAATGTACTGCTTAGTGGAGATTTCAGTTCTACATCTTCGTCCTCAAATCTTTATAAAAATAAAGCAAATAAAATAAAATAAACCATTAAGCACTCACAGATAATGGCATAAAGTCAACCAATCTGAACAGAAGAAATAATAATAAACAATTGAATTGTAATAAATAAAATTTAGAGTTA
>JABUQX010066857.1:70000-106527 GCA_015478945.1 Trachelipus rathkii | reverse complement strand
TATATCCCCGCAAGGAGTATTGATTTTTGCTATGATCAGCTGGAACATTATAGAATAGTGACAAGAACCAATACTTGGGGGATTTCGTGCATCCCAGTAGTAAGGGGACCCCAACTAACGGCCGACTTGTCAGGGGAGTCTCGGACCCTACAGAGAGTCGTTATGTCAGTATTTCATTGAGCTATTTTTTCACTCACGGTAGTTCATGGGTGTTTTTTTGGGTATCAGTTTTGTACACCCCAGATTCTCACGTACTTTCCTGGGTGATTTTATGTATGGGATTCACCCAGGGGGAGTTCCCCAAAGGGGTGGAGCCCCCCTCTTTTTTTTTTTCTTCAGATACGTTAGTTAATTATTTTTTAAGTTTATGTATGTGTAGTTTAGTTCATGTTCTTTCATGGGCCTTTTTTTTTAAAGCGCCATCCCTTGTTGTTGGTTTCGTTGCGTTTCCTGACCATTTGTGTTTATACCAAATCGTCTTGTTAATCTTCGTCATCTTTCTCAATCTGCGCCGACGACTGCGTTTTTCGCAACCGCAGGGACAGGACCGCAAGTCCGCAGCCAGCCAGCCAGCCAACCCGCACAAAGTCGGAACGCATCGGATCGCGCCGGGAGTGGTACCGCACCGCACCGAATCATCTTTTTCGCGTTTTTCGTTTTTCTTTCTATAACTTAGCTACGTTCATGACCTATTTTTAGTTCGTAATATTTACGAATGTTATTCCATATGACGTTACAAAGATTCATTAAGCCTAATATTCAATGTATTCTCTTAATGGCAATATGTTCATTAAAGGTATACGAATATTATTATTATTATTATTATTATTATTATTACATAATCAATTCAACTCATGTTTACATATGGTAGCTTTAAGGTATACATATGATCATAGAATCAAGAATCAATTAATTAGATAGTTACACTCCTTTACGCTTAGGCGAATTGTCTTTATTTCCATATGTCCTTATGTCCTTAAACCATTACATAATTTTATCCTTTTTGTTCAAAGGTGAGTAAAAAACACCTTCTGCTTCTCCGATTTAATGCTTTACTGCTTTACATCATATTTTAATATATAATGAGACTATTTTTATTAATAACATATACTTTACAGACCCTAAAGTCAGTAAAACAATGTCGCAATTTGCATAGCAAGACAGTGTGTATAATATTACTTTACTGCTTTAATGCGTACTGCTTTTACTGCTTTGGTTCTGTAAAAACAAGAATTTTTTTAGTTGCAAACAGTATAACTTTACATAACCTTAAATCAGTTAAAACAATAGCGGCATAATTGCATAGCAACAGTATGAGATTTAGTGTATTGAGCATTATCATCTATTATCATACATAAAGTGCGATCGATGCTCGATGCATTCGAGCAATAAGGTTTAGCACAATATTACATTAATGTTTTATTGCTTTACGTCTTATTTTAATTTTTAGTTATTAAATATCGATTATTCGATTAATCGATTAATATTTTTAGTATACATTTAATTTTTAAAAAGCATTAATTGCTTTTAAATTCGATGTATAAAAATGCATTCCTTTTCATAATAAAGTATCGATTAATAAATCACTCTCCCTTAATTCCGCTAACTCTTTATCTCATGTGTTTCATTAATTAACTAAACATTGTATTACATGCACACGTAATCAAATACAAACATCATATATCTCTTTCTCCAGCTTTACTTAGTTCGATTTTTAAATAATGTTTATGTACTATATTAAATATATGATAAAATAATCAAAAATTAAATTGCCATAATACAATAATTTAATATTTACATTTTAATTTTAAATACCATGTGTAGGTCTAATAATTATATATATATATATATATATATATATATATATATATTATAAAAAATATACGATATATATATATTTATTTATATATATATAATATATATATATATATATATATATATATATATATATATATATAATATTATATATTACACATTTTACATAATATTTACACAGTATTAATCTATTATATATAAAACAATATACATCAATTATATATATATATATATATATACAGTATATTATATATATTTCTATCATCTATCCAGCTTATTTATTTATATATATGTATATTTTTAAATAGATATTAACGTGCCTTTAAATCCATAGGATACTATGCGAATGAGTCTTCGTTACAAAGAACGTTTTTATCAAGACGATATGTTGCTAACATTCGTGTGAGTCCTGATATAATTACTTAGACACCTCCATGTTCCCTCGACTGAAAAAGTTATAGTAGGGTTATGTATGTGTGTGTGAATTATGTGTGTATGGCATATTGTGCATGCGTGTGTGTATATTGCGTGTGTGTGCGTGTGTATTGTGTGTGTGTGTGTGTGTGTGTGGTGTGTGTGCGTGGTATGTGTGTGTGTGTGCTGTGTGCAGTGTGTGGTGTGTGTGTGTGTGTGTGCATGTGTGTGTGTGTGTGTGTGTGTAGTGTGTGGTGTGTGGTGTGTGTGTATGTGTGTGTGTGTTGTGTGTGTGTGTGTGTGTTGTGTGTGTGTCGTGTGTGTTGTGTGTGTGTGATGTGTGTTGTGTGTGTGAACGCATGCAACGAGAAGAATAAGAGATAATGTTACAAAAAATGTAAATTATATCGTAAAATTATTTTCAATTGTAATGTTTAAAGAGGTAAAATCTGATGAATGCCATACATAGTTGTTGTTGTTTAATGCACTGCGTTTGATTATTAAATATCTACACAAGGCGTTTATGTTTAAGTGAAACATTGAATAAATACTTGTTGATGAGATATATAATAGCATGAGTAATAGTGTATGTCTGCTTACTTTCTATTACATCCATTACTACTATTGATATTATTGTTAATAATATTACTATTATAACTACAACTATTAGTACTAGTACTATTGAGACCGTTGTTAATGATATTACTATTATAACTACTGCTACTAGTACTACTACTATTACTATTGCTAAAGTCATAACTAATACGTGCAAGAACCTGAAGTTTTCATTCTCTGATTCAAAGTATATATATATAATATATAATATATTATTGTATAATATTATATAATAATATATAATATAAATATATACTAGTATAATAATACTATATATATATGTATATATATAATATATATAATATATATAATATATATAATATATATATATATATATATATATATATATATATATGTTTATAGTTACTTTATTCTATATTATATGGTGTGTGTGGAGTGTGTGTGTGTGGTAAGCGTGGCGATGCGTGTGGGTTTATATAAGCAATATATATCAATATATATGTGTGTGTAGTGTGTACGTGTTTTGTTGTGTGTAAAGTGAATGTGAGCGTGGTGTTTAATTATAAATGTATGTGTGTATGAGTGGTGTGTGTGATGAGTTGTTTGTGTGTGTGTGTGTGTGTTGATGTATATGATATATGTATGTTGATGCCCTATGTGTCACTTAATAATTTATTTGTCTACATCGTAAGATTTTTCACTCATTCCTGTGGTTGGTTTGTTATAATTAATTTTATTATTTGTTTTAATAGTAAACTTTTTGAGTGTGAATAATTATAAAACCTTTGACCTTCTTATATAATGAAGGAGAAACTATCAATTTTAATTAATTATTTTGTAATTTAAATATCTGCCGTTAATTACTAAATTATCTTACGTCCTCTTCCTCCACCTGTCATTTGGTCCTGTTTATTTACCCCCTTAGTAAGTTTCAATAACATTATGCTCTCCGCTGAGCGATAGTTGAAATTTCATAAAGCCGCATATTGAGAAAATATTTACTTGATAGCATAAAGTGAATGCCAGAAACTATTTATTAATATATATACATACTATTATTAATATATATTTATATATTATTTATTAGTATAATTACTCTAAGTAATATATATATATGATATAATATATATATTATTAATATATATATTACTGATTATTAATTACTCACTATAGTTAATTATATATACTATATAGTATTATAAATATAATGATATACTTACTTCATATATATATATATTACTTAATAATAGTATATTATATATTAATAGTAATAATATATATATATTAAATATATATATCAATAAATTAAATATATATATATATATAAATATTATGTTTATATATATATATGTAATTTTATACTATATTAATAATATAATATAAATTATATATATATAATATATAATATTATATATATAATATATATAATATATATTATATATATAAATAAGTTTACATTGGTATTTAGAATGAATTTTAAGTTTGCCATGGCTTCTAATTCTAATTTATTTATGTGGTAAAAAATTCTTTTGTGTTACTCAGTTCATTAGTGCAATAGCCTACAGACGCGGTGATAGAAATTGAATGTTGAGCACTTATTTTAAGTTCCGACTTTTTTAAAATTTTCGTGTCTGTGTGTACCTTTATATATACCTTAATAAGTTAATAGAGCACCTTAGGCGCATAGGGGCAAATCGGCGTAGTTCTCTCAAATATTACTTTATAATATGATTAAATAAATTATATATTTAAAAATATATTTATTAATTATAATATTAATATATATATATATAATATATTAATTAATTATAATTATCATATATTATTATATATATATTTATATAATAATATATCATATATATATATTAATATATATAGTATATTAATAATATTAATTAATATATTATATATATATATATATATATATATAATATAATTATATATTATATATATTATAATATATATAGATTAATATATATATATATATTATATATATATTTAATATATATATTATTAAATTAATAATATATTTTAATTTATTTATTATTAATATTAAGCATATGATATATTAAGATAGTTATAGATAAATTAATATATATAATTATATATATAAATTATAATATAATATAATATATATATATTAAATATATTAATTTATAAATAATATAATTAATATATTATAGTCATATGTTACTCTATTTAATATATATAATTATAGTGATTTCGTATATATATATACTTATATTATATATTATATATCATTATAAGTTTCTTTATATGAAAAAAGGTTAATTGGATGACCACTATATGTCATGAATAGAATATAACTATAGCATAAATGTATATATATTAATAATAAGTAATTATATATATTAGGTTTATATATTAATATTATACTATATGTGTATTATGTAGGCTGGACAAAGAAGTTATTAAATAATTCGCAAAATCTTATATATGTGTATGTAATTAAATATATATATATATATATATATTATAATATATATATATATAGATATATATTAATATATTAATTAATCTAATAAGAATAAGATATAAATTAAATTAGTTTATATATAATATCTCTATTATATTAATATATTAATACGTAATACATATATATATATAAATATATTATTATAAAATCTCGAAAAGCCAGCTCAATTCCTAATGGTTCGCTAAGTATTGAAAATATATTATATAAATATATATATATATATATATAAATTATTAAATATTAATAGTATATTATATATTATATATTAGTATAATTATATATTAATATATATTATATATATATATTATATTATGAGTTAATATTGATATATAAATGAGTGATAATTTATATAATATTTAAAATATATATAAATATATTAGATATATATATTAATATTATATATATCTATAATATAGTTAAAATTTCATTTAACATGTAAGGCTTCACAGGCTGGAGTGATAACAATTTGAAACACTCGTCACTTGATCATCTGTACTGATAAGTACTAATTACGCTCTTATAAAATAGCTACAGGTATATATTATATATTATACTTTATATTTATAGTTATAGCTTATTATAATATATATAGCGTATATATATATTATATATATATATAAATTATATATATATATTAGATTCTATTAATATTATATATTATATAATCATTGTATATATATATACTATTATTACTTATCGTAATATATTCTGATAGAGTTTATATATTATATTATATATATATATTAATTAATAATATATCAATATAATTATAATATATAAATATATATATATTATTATATATTATAATAATTATTAAATTTATAGTTATTAATATATATATAATTAAATATATATAAATTTAATACTCAATATGTTCAGAAAATTAGTAATAATATAATATATAATGTGATATAAATAACTTATATATACTATAAACAATACAATTTTCTTTATTAATTCCTTCTCTGAATGTATTTATATTAAAGTAATGATATATAGACCAAATACTTGCTATTTATATTATAAGTTATTATATATATTCAGAATATTATAGTTAATGTTTTCAGGTTAGATCAACTTTTACATTACAATAAAATTATTAAATTAATTAAATAATATATATATAAATATATATAAATTGTTAAAAAAATATTATAAATGTTCTAGTGAATAGCTCATTTTCATATAAGATACTAAAGTTATATAATATAATAGATTAATCAATATCTTTGAATTACTTAGATCACTCTGCCTTGCTAATTAATTAACAGTAAATCTTCCATGAAATATATGTCGTCATCTGAAGTAAACTATAAGGATAATCTATATATCCATAATATATAAAAGTTGCGAGTGTATCTTGTCGATTTTTTGTCTATATTTCTATATAACTGTGTGATTATAATGACAGTTATAATAAAATATATTATATAATAATATTATAGATATAATAAATAATTATAATATATTATATTATAATTATAAATTAATTAATAGATATATATAATCTTAATATATAATAATAAATTAATTAAATTAATGATATTATTAAATTAATATATAATTAATATTTAATTAAATTATAATAATTGAGTATTATAAATAATAAATATATTAATATAATTTACTAAATAATAAATATAGATAATATATATAATATAAAGAAGAAAGATAAAAAAGAAGGAGAAAGGTATATGAATGATATAATCTATAAGTGATGCATAGCCAACATTTCGCATCGCCAGCAATCCGCCAAGCTCTACTATAAGAATCAACGCGGCAGTGTCTGCTAGTCAAACATTACTCGCGACGCTTGTGTGTACGCTCACTCTGACGGATGTGCGTGTGCGGGCGACTTAGTTTTAAGCGATATAGTGCTACTAATTCTGTAGAGTATTGTTATATTGAATAAGAGCTTCATGAGTAATTACATGAAATTTATATATTTATTTCGCCAAAGAATAGACCTGTTATAGTGTAGGTAGATGAAGTAATAAACCCCGATAGTATAATTTGGTATAGTAAGAGATAGTGTAAAGAAACGATACAATTTAGATATACATTCTCTTGAGTTGAATTTGAGAAAGAAATGTCACCTGAATGAATAATGAGCGTGAGCAATATGCTAGTATCGTCCCCATTCTTTTTCCTAAACCGCGTCACTGTTCAATTGTGAGTATACTCACTGCCTACAATGTCCCAACTATGAGAGGAAGAAGTTCAACATAGTATGCGCGTGAGAGAAGAAGTTATGTGCACAATTTTCTGAGCCTCTACTAATTTGCCAAGATTATTTGTAAAAGATAACTGAACTTACGTTACTGTTCTCCAGCAATTATATATAAATACTCATATATTAATCTAATATATAATCGGTAAGGTTGATTATAAATAACATATTATGATGTTATGAATTTTCTTGTCATTGGTGATATTAATAAATATATTGAATATTTTACATTATAAATTAAAGAAATAATAAAATATTATGTAATATACTATTTTATCTAAATAACTAATTAAAAACTCCTTGCTAGTTATTTTTTCTTTAGGCTATGGTATAAATAATAATGTTATAGAACCTTGCATACTATTAATTTTGCAACTTTAGTGATCCTCTTACTTATGAATATCTCACCCCTTATATAAAAGTTACTAAAGTGAGCTATTTTTTAAATATTTTATAGTACTGATGAAGCTAAGTTTTTTCAATAGTTGTATTTTAAAATAAGCTGAATATTTGAGCATCTAATATACTAGTTCTAGAGCTTTTGTCGAGGGAATCAGAGAAAAAAATGCTTATTTAATCTGTTTCTACGGGTACACGCGTAAATATATGCAACTAGACCAGTTGGGCTTGTGACACTCCTTTCGCTATATGAGATCTAGAACAGCTTTTTAAAAATTGTTTGCAGCTTATCAACTCTCTACTATGAAATAAATTATGTGTACGTCAACAAAAACTCGACTCACGCTGAGCCATTCTGCACAAAGCCGTGCATAGTAGGCGCGACTAGGCGAAATATTAATCTAGGTAACTCTATAATGCTTACTTCTGAATGAATGATTACGTGTTTACGTATCATACAAAATAATTGGGAAATTTAGAAGATATAATAACCTCATATAGTCTCAATGTACCAGTAAAGTATGCTCAATTGGTGTTAATGCTAAACTTTACTAAATAATATAGATATGTAGTAATAAATCCCCACAATATAACCAATCAATAAATAAATACGACGAAGGAATATATTACTAGATAGACTTGTGTATAACTGAGAAGGTATACATAAATAAGTGAAATGAAATTAATATATTTATCTCATTCTTCTCGCAGATATTAAACATTTAGAGGTAAGGAAAGTATAATAACTTATAATGATACCATAACGTTCTACATAACTTGTAATGACACTCATAAAAATAAAACAAGAAGTGTACAACTATATAATAATTAAATGAGAAAATACAATAATAATATATTACCTATAAGGTGATAAAAAAATTATATACCGATGAATGGTGCTCAAATACACAGAAACACAGGGTTTTATCAAAAGATTAAGTACCAATACAGGCTGTCCCAAAAGATTATTCATAAATACAGAATCTGCTCACAAGATTTTACATAAGTTCAAAGTGTCCCCAAAAAGAATATACACCAATTAAAGGTGCCCGCAAAGGTTATAGCCAATAAAGAGTATCCCCAAAAGGTTATTAACAAACACAAGTTGTTCCCAAAAGGCTGTCCACCAATAAAAGATATCCTCAAAGTTGTTATGCAGCAATACAGGGTGCCCAAAAAAGTTTTTATCACAAATAGCCTCCAAAAGTTTTTTCACAAATAGTCTCCAAAAGGTTATACACAAATATAAGAATCCCCCAAAAGTTTACTCAAAATACGCTCAATTACAAAGTTAAAATGAAAATAATACTTAAACGATATGTTATTTTATGTGCTAACACACACACACACACACACACACACACACACACACACACACACACACACACAGCACACACCTTTTATGTGTTTAAGGCACATAATGGTTATAATCGACAAAATTGCGTGTTTTCTCTTTCTAACAATCTTTATATTTTTATTTTTTTTATTTTTCTTTCCCTTGTTGCATCTACTCCCCTTCGTTGTTAATAATAATAATAATAATAATAATAATAATAATAATAATAATAATAATAATAATAATAATAATAATAATAATAATAATAATAATAATAATAATAACTAAGGATAATAATGACAAACATCAATAATAATAATAACTAATAATAATGACAAACATCAATAATAATAATAATAATAATAATAATAATAATAATAATAATAATAATAATAATAATAATAATAATAATAATAATAATAATAATAATAATAATAATAATAATAATAATAATAATAATAATAATAATAATAATAATAATAATAATAATAATAAACAAAAAGAAGGGTTGGCTCCTCTTTTCAAAGTCCTACCCCTCATTTCCCATCAGGCCTCATTTTCTCATTTCCTAAGGGTTTTATTAAATACCGAAGAAAATATTTAATAAAATGATATACAACAATACAGGGTGCCTCAAAAAGGTTATACACCCATACATGGTATCCCAAAAGGTTATACACCCATACAGGGTATCCCAAAAGGTTATATACCAAGACAGGATGTTCCAAGGGGTTATATCTAGGATTTTATGAAATATCGAAGAAAATATTTAGTAAAATAATATACACCAATACAGGGTCTCCAAAAAAGGTTTATACAACCATACAGGGTATCCCAAAAGGTTAAAGAATATCCAAAAAGGTTATATATCAATGCAGAATGCCCCACCAAAAGTTGTACACCAATAAAAAGTTTCCTAAAAGGTTATACACCAAATTGGATGTCCCAAAAGGTTATATACTAGGGTTTTATGAAATACCGAAGAAAATATGTAATAAAATGATATACACCAATACAGGGTGCCCCAAAAGGTTATACACCCATACAGGGTATCCCAAAAGGTGAAACACCAAGATAGGGTATCCAGAAAGGTTATATATCAAGGCAGAATGCCCCACCAAAAGTTATACACAAATAAAAAGTTTTCCAAGAGGTTATACACCAAATTGAATGTCCCAAAAGGTTATTTACTAGGGTTTTTATAGTAAGCTATAAGAGCGTTTGAAACGCGGCGTTTGAAACGCGGCGTTAGCGTCGAGCTTATTTACCGTCATCCGTCCCCCAAAAAAAACAGTTGATTAGGTTAATGAAGAATGTATTGTTTTTATCTATAAGAGCGTTTCAAATGTTCGTTGGTGTTAATGAGGCGTTTCTAACGCGGCGTTTAAATCGCTCGTATAGCTATGACAAAGGAATTTTAAATTTGCGCCGCAAAAGTTTCTGGTTTGATTCTTAGTGATTTTTTTTTTTTTTAAAGTTTTATTAAATGGTGTCGGGAAGAGATAATAATAATAATAATAATAATAATAATAATAATAATAATAATAATAATAATAATAATAATAATAATAATAATAATAATAATAATAATAATAATAATAATAATAATAATAATAATAATACCTGGAGTTGTTTAGGAAGTTTTCTTCAGAAAACTGAAGGAATAGTTAGTACTAATTGAATACAAAATATATTTTTACTATATAATACTACTATATATTATTTTGATAAATTTTACCTTCAAAATTAGTGTTTAATCATAGTCGAATAGTTTCAGATGGAGCTCAAATGAAAAATAATTGAGAGAAATGAAAAATAATTGAAAGAAATGAAAAATAATTGAGAGAAATGAAAAATAATTGAGAGAAGTCTGAAATGAAAGCACAGTCAGAAGCTGTTAAGGATGTGGAACTGGAGACAGAGGCTGTTAAGGAAGTGGAACTGGAGATGCAGAGGCTGTTAAGGAACTGGATCAGGAAACTGATCATGACTTGAACCCAACGATGTTAAGAAACTGGGACCAGACATTGATGAAGAACTTTAAATGGAATAAAAACGCTGCTAATGAATTGGAACTAGAACCAGACACTGTTAAAAAACTTAAACAGGATTCAGACGCTGTTAGGGAACAGCAATTAAAGCCAGAATTGTATGTTTTATAGGTTCCACTCCACTGGTTTTGATAATTTTAAATAAAATACTAAATCATATCAAATTATATAATAAATTTAACTTACTTTCCATAACTGCAGAACGAACACTCCATTCCACTTTTTTCCCTTCCACTTCTACTTTTGGATTTGCTTGAATTGGTTTTTGATGTAGAATTCCCTTTCGAATTACCATGACCTCATTTTCACTGGTCGAAGTACCCAAAGGATCAATCGAACTATGCACCTCCATGAAAGTACTCGTACTAATCCCGGTTTCCGGTGTCGTGTATGAACTATCGTTCTCGCTATTCGTTACAGATGTCTCACATCCTAATTCCATTTTATCAGCGTCGTGGCTAGTGGGGCTGGGACAACCTATCTTTGGCAGTGAAGGGGGGTAGTATGTTTCTTCTTCATTGTAGTCAAGGTTGTCTTCAAGAGCGCTGTCACCACTGTTAGAAGCAGAGTCGTTTAGGTAGTTTTCTTCAGGAACCTGAGAAGGTAGTTAAGTACTATTGAAATTAAAATTGAAAACTTTCAAAAACTGAAATTACAATGATCGTTTAAAACAAACTGTTAATTGATTGAAACGCCCAAACGAATATAATAATAAAAACGAGAAAAAAATTAATTTCTTTGAAATTAAAAGGAAAGTAAATATAATTCTTAAGACTCTCTCTCTCTCTCTCTCTCTCTCTCTCTCTCTCTCTCTCTCTCCTCTCTCTCTCTCTAACAAAAAAATGGGAAGTTTTATTTTAATAGTATATATAGATATAGATAATTAAACTAATTAGGACAAATAACAAAACAAAACAAAACAAAACAAAAAAAACAAAAAAAAGGAAAAAAGAAAGAAAAAAACAAAAAAGGCACACTACGCTCAAGAAAGTTTCTTTACCAATTTTTCTTTAAATCCTGCAATAACTTTTATTGACTTTTGTTATAAGAAACTTGTCTAGAGTTTCATAAATATCAATTTTGAAAAAGAATTTAATGTATAAAATAATAAAAAAGGGACCTTTATTAAACCAGGGAGCAATAAAATTTTTTAACTTTGTAAAGTTGGTTAAACTAAGAAAAACATTTTATGATCCAAGGGAAAAATCAGAAATAAGAGATTTTATTTATTTTAAACTAAAATTTTTGAAGTTTCATAAAGTCGATCTTGTGTACTTTTTATTATGTCTTAAATGAAATTTTTTTTTTTAATTTTCAAAATTTTTTATCATGTATTTAAATTATTTTTTCATTAGATATTTATTGAGTTAAATAAAAACTAAAACAATTCCATAGATTAAATGCACAGCAGGTTGGCATGTATGCATGGCAGACCGCTCGCTGAAGCACTAGCTCCAAATGCGCGCAGCGCGCGAGTTATTTGTATATGTATATAATGTAACTATAACTATAGACATTACTGTGTCATAGATTAAACTTTATTACAAATCTTTTTTTATTTAATGTGAAAATTGAGAAAATTCGTAAAAAATCCCTCAAATGAAATAATTCTCGGATAGCATTACCTACCATTCCGATTCTAATTTTTTTTTATTGCTCCCTGGTTTAATAAAGAGCCAAAAAAAGTTTTGTTGTTTCCTCAAATTTAAAAATAAATTTCCCAGTTCTGCAATTTCTTAAATTCTGAAAAAAATCGAGTTGAGTTTCATACATAAAGTAAAATAATGTTAGGCAGGCCTTATAAAAAATAAATTGTTGAAGTTACTTTATTTTACATAAGTTGCCTTTTTCTCCATTTTCTTTTTTCGGCGCTGAAAATAATTGGTGTGAACATTTGTGATGGACCAACTTTTTGCATTATTATTATTATTATTATTATTATTATTATTATTATTATTATTATTATTATTATTATTATTATTATTATTATTATTATTATTATTATTATTATTATTATTATTATTATTATTGTAGACCTGACCTATGAAACCCATCTGGGAAAACTTTATTAACTTATGTGGATCTGGCATTGAAAAATAATAACACTTCTATTGAAACGCATTCGGGAAAATTTTGCAACCACCTTCTGAAGACATGACCAGGGAAACTCAGCACCCTTTTTCACAAGTTACCACCACTCACGGGACAGAATAGCAAATGTAAAATGGAAAAATAAACTTACACAATCTATTAAAACCTAGTTATCACCATTTGTAGGCCTAACAGTAGTAGGGCAAGGGTTCCGGACGAAAATGACCGCGACCTTTTTTTACCTTTTCTGACCGCGACCTTTTTTGAGCTCGAATTTTTACCTGACCTTGACCTTTTTTGGCCTTCACCTTTTTGGGCCTTCACCTTTTTTCGACCAACCCTTTGGTCTTCCATGGGTCATTTTTGGCCCACGGTATTTTTTGGCACCCCTAATTTTTTGGCAACCCTAATTTTTTTGCCACCCCACTTTGCAACTCCTTCGAAGAAGGGAGAAGAAAGCCAACGGTTGCGTGGGCAACCGTTGTACGTATTGCCCTATTTTACGCCCCCTAATTTTTTTTCGACCGGGGTCAATTATTCACGGTACTTTTGACTTCACTAGGGGCTTTCAGCCCTAGCTTTGATATGTCCCAACCTTTTTGTTCCCCTTGCCCAAAGCTTGATTAGGATAAATTATGGGTCAATTTGACCCATTTGTAATTTTTTGTCCTTCATGGGTCAATTTTGACCCACTGGCAATTTATTGTCCTTCCTTTAGGGGCTTAGCCTTTTTTGATGTTAATCTTGTTTGACCATGATATTTAGCCTTTACTTTGCCATATACCATGGGTCATTTTTGTCCCACGCTAATTTTTTACCCACTCGTGCCCCACCCGTCACATATTTCGTTCCTAACTTGAACGCATGTATGAATCTATCCTAACTTGAACACACACACACACACACACACACACACACACACACACTTCTTATTACCATTCACTAAGACAACACTTACATTTACCGATAGACACTTACATTTACACTTATACACGTACAAACACACTGCCAACCCTTAATGTCCATGTGGGTCAATTTTGAACCCACGGTACTTTTTTTGTCCCTTCCTTTAGGGGCCTAGCCCTTTTTTGATGTCTTAACTTGTTTGACCATGATATTTCGGCCTTGACCTGGTATATACCATGGGTCAATTTTTAAATCTACGCTAACTTGATACTTGATGGGTCTCAACCACCAGGGCAAGGTGGTATCATGGATGTCTGCCAGTGTTCATGAGCTAGATGAGTGCCAGGTGAGTGCCAGGCGAGTGCCAAGTGAGTGCCACGTAGTGCCAAGTGATGCCAATGAGTGCCAAGCGAGTGCCACATAGTGCCAAGTGAGTGCCACATAGTGCCAAACTGAGCGCCACCTTTCGCCTTCTTTCTAGTTCTGAGCCCCGAATAGCCTAATACGTGTGTCTACCTCAGGTTATAAGAGATTCGATTGGTGTATATTACAAGTTGCTGGATGCTCTCACTATGAGTTGGGTTCCAAACTGCCAGGCGTAAGATGATATATATATATATATATATATATATATATATATATATATATATATATATAAGTATATATATTATTATATATATATATATATATATATGTTATTATATATATATATATATATATAATACCAACACACACCTATGTTTACATACAATCCTAAGCACACTTCTATACAACACATTCACTATGACACTTATACACACTCATGACACTATAACACTTACATTTTTCCATAGACACTTACATTTAAACTTACACTTACACTCACACCCACACATAGATACTACACTTACGTTTACACTCACACACTTGATATTGATACCTCAACTTTGATGCTCTCAACTTTGATGCCTCAGCATTAATGCCTCAACTTTGATGCCCTCAACTTTGAAGGTTCATCTTTGATGACCATCTTTGATGACGTCATCTTTGATAACACTATCTATATTGATGATTCATCTTTATGAAATCACCTTTGATGGCTCAGCTCTACCGTGCGACAGGTAGCGCGGCCGGATCGACGGCGCCGCCATGTTATAAGCGGATCGGCCGAGACGCAGCATGATCTCGCCGCGTGCTGTCCCACCAACCGGCAGGCCCAGGCGGCCCGCAGCGTTCCGGCCGGCCCCACGCCGTGGCAGCCATTTCCGCGTAACTGCCGCTGCGTGCCCGCAGGCGCCATGGCATCCCTGCGGTATCGGCCCGCCGCGTGCGCCCGCAGGCGCAAATATTTCCGCCCGAATGAAATATATATACTATGAGTCATTCATTTGTATTTCATACTTCTTAAACATTTCAAAGAATTTCTTTTCAAATAACTATGAGTCATTCATTTTATTTCATACTTAAATATTTTTATTAAAAACATTTTCACGTGAACCTAAAACTGTAACTCATTACAGACCTATTATTTAACACATATATTTATTAACATTCTTTTTTACTTCTCATACTTTGTACTTAATACTTTTTTTTTATAAATTTTTAAATATTTCTGGAAGAAAAAAACTAGAGTGTCTGATATATAATCATTTTATTTACTACAATTGTACGAAAATTTTACTAAAAACATTAACATTACATACCCTAAAGCAAATAAATCAATAGAGGTGTTACCAAACACCTAAGGATTGGTATGCTTTTGTTTTACTGTTTTACCGCTTTAACTCTGCTTTACTGTTTTTAACTCATATGTTTTACTGCTTTAACTCACATACATTACATACCTTAAAGCAGTAAATCAGTAAATCAATAGAGGTGTTACCTAACACCTAAGGGATTAGTATGCTTTTGTTTTACTGCTTTACTGCTTTAACTTTCTGCTTTACTGCTTTAACTTTTTTCTTTACTGCTTTAATCACATACTTTACTTACCTTAAAGCAGTAAAGCAGTAAAAATAGAGGTGTTACCTAACACCTAGGTGGAATAGTATGCTTTTGTTTTACCGCTTTACTGCTTCTTTAGTTTTCTGCTTTACTGCTTTAACTTTCTGCTTTACTGCTTTAACTTTCTGCTTTACTGCTTTAACTTTCTGCTTTACTGTTTTAACTTTCTGCTTTACTGCTTTAACTCATATATTTATTAACATTATGTTTTTTATTTTGTTTTAATACTTTTTTATTTATTTTTATTATTTTTATTATTTTTATTATTTTATTTTTATTTTATTATTATACTTAGTGTTATTTACTTCATGTCTATTGTTATTATTATTTAGAACACACATTCACTATGACACTTATACACACATTCACTATGACACTTATACACACACCACTATGCCACTTAATACACCCAGATACACCCTACATTTACACTCATATACACACATTTACACTTACACACACACCCACACACACACACACTCACACACAGATTTACTTACACTCACACACAGATTTACTTACACTCACACAGATTTACTTACACTCACACAGATTTACTTACACACGCAGATTTACTTACACACACGGATTTTCATTTACACTCACACTATGTGATTTCATTTCTTACATTTGCGCACTTACACACACACACACACATATTTACTCTTTACACACACACACACACACACACACACACACACACACACACACACACACACACACACACACACACATACACTCACACACAGATTTACTTACACACGCAGATTTACTTACACATATAACGTATAATTTATTAAAACATTTTATGTTTTAATTAAACACGTACATTTATATTACTCATTCAAATATAACTAAAATTATTTCAAAGTTTCTTAAAACTTCTATAATAAATCAATCATTATCTTTGAACAAAGAAATTATTATTAACTGTTAATACTTTTTGTTTATAAATTTTATAACTATCAAGTTTTAAAATAACTTTTACTAAAATTTTATGAAATTTTATTAAAAACATATATTTTACGTACCTTAAAGCAATAAATCAGTAAATAACTATTTTCAGTTAAAACTCTCTAAATTCTTTGCAAATATGCCAATCATTTATATCATCTATAGATGATATAGTTTCGTATCTCAGTAATACCTTCAGTTAACACATATGTAAAAAGTTCCCGCTCAGATATCATAGTATATTTACATTCGGGGTCACCTGCATAAATACTTTCTTGCCATTGTTTTCTAAGTAGATAAATGAATTTCTGTACGTCTATAGAACTTAGGAAGCGATCGATGATGTGCGTAGGATCATCAATCAGGTTTTTCTTAAATGCGTAGTATTCTTGGTATAACATGTAATGAATTACGGTTACGTAATTAGATAACACAAATGTCTTCTTCATCTGTATTAACATTCGCTTACGTACCTCTAACATATATTTCATCTGTGCTAGGCCTGAAATGTAGAATCCAAATGATGTAGGTTCAAATACTGCTGTTTCATTATTTCTCTCCCATAATCTAACTTCCAAACTGATTATGTTTTGATGTTTATAAAATGATAGAGTAAGTTGCTTATCGCTGGTTTCTTCGCACAGGTTAATAACTGTTTCGGTCCAGTTTAAAGCTGAGCTTGGTTTAAAGTATTCTGTAAGCCACTCTTCAGTGTGATTACATATGCAAAGTAATTCATCTGGACTCACGAAAATACGCTTGGTATTATAACAGGGGTGATTGGGTAGCACACTTGAAAATTCAAATCCATCGGGTTTTCTAAGTTAATGAAACCCTACTTCCGGGGATCTTGATTTCCCACTGGATAATGTCTTGGATTGAGGTATACTTGTTAAGGTGATTCATGATATACACTTAGTGAAAATAGAACACTTTTATTACAAACCAGAGAGCTTGTGCACCGCTTAACAGCTAAAACGAGTATGATTTTAAAATGAGTTT
Source organism: Trachelipus rathkii (assembly GCA_015478945.1). Lineage (NCBI taxonomy): Eukaryota > Metazoa > Arthropoda > Malacostraca > Isopoda > Trachelipodidae > Trachelipus > Trachelipus rathkii. Next base: position 88,273 of record JABUQX010066857.1, on the reverse strand, counting down.
GGGTCTAAAACACGCATCCTCAAATATAATTTTCATCCAATCACAGGTAAGGCTCAGGATATGAAAAAACATGTTTTTTCATACCTTAAAACCAAAAAGCGATAAAATAATTCTCGACCAATCACATACGAGGTCATATAGAGATAAGGATTACTCTGTCCACTCACAAGAAAGGTAAACATTTCCTCTTCTGTACCTGTTTAAAGGATCTTACCGATCCAGCATGTTTCAGTTTGAAAATATATTTAAAAATAATAATAACATTGATTCTCGATTCTTGTCTATACTGGAATTACCTTTTGACCTGGTATTAGGCTTAAATCAACCTGGGATAGCTGTGTAAAGGCTTATCCTAAATTTAAGCCTAAATTTAGGCCTAACGTAGTTATTGCACCACATTTTACAGAAAAAGGTCAGTTTGAAATATATTTTGACCTGGAATTAGGCTTAAATCACCCCGGGATACAAAAAGGATTATCCTAAATTTAGGCCTAAAGTAGTTATTTCAACACATTTTACAGAGAGAGGTCAGTTTCGTATCTGTAAGGAGTGCGGGTTGTTGTGTTTTCTCGTGATGGATTGTCAATGTACATAGATAATAATAATAATAATAATAAAGAAAATCCGAATTATTTAAAAAACTTTGAAATATTTTTAGTTAACATCGAGCGAATAATATAAATGTAAGTGAACTTAGAAAGATTTTAATAAAATACATGTTATGTTAGCAGAGAAGAACTTATTTTGTTATTTTTATACTTATTACATGTCTAAAGATGATGTAAAGCAGTAAGTCAATAGAACATAACGGGGCATAGCTTGGTGTAGAGGGGTGCTAGGGGCTGACCTTACTGATTTACTGATTTATTGCTTTAAGGTACGTAAAATATATGTTTTTAATAAAATTTCATAAAATTTTAGTAAAAGTTATTTTAAAACTTGATAGTTATAAAATTTATAAACAAAAAGTATTAACAGTTAATAATAATTTCTTTGTTCAAAGATAATGATTGATTTATTATAGAAGTTTTAAGAAACTTTGAAATAATTTTAGTTATATTTGAATGAGTAATATAAATGTAGTGTTTAATTAAAACATAAAATGTTTTAATAAATTATACGTTATATGTGTAAGTGAGTGTGCGTGTGTGTAAATCTGTGTGTGAGTGTAAGTAAATCTGTGTGTATAAGTAAGTAAGTAATCTGTGTGTGTGTGTGTGGGTGTAAAGTAAATCTGTGTGAGTGTAAGTAAATCTGTGAGTGTAAGTAAATCTGCGTGAGTGTAAGTAAATCTGTGAGTAAATCTGTGGGAGTGTAAGTAAATCTGTGTGTGAGTGTATAAATCTGTGTGTGAGTGTAGTGTGTGTGTGTGTGTGTGTGTGTGTGTGTGTGTAATCATGTGTATACGTCTCAATGTTACTCTACATCGTAAATGAAAGTGGTGTCCTCATTGTGCGTAAATGTCATAGTGAATGTGTGTATAAGTGTCATAGTGGAATGTTTTTTCTAATTAATAATAACAATAGGCATGAAGTGAATAACCACTACATAATAATAAAATAAAAATAAAATAATAAAAATAATGAAAATAATAATAAAATAAATAAAAAGTATTAAAACAAAATAAAAAACATAATGTTAATAAATATATGAGTTAAAGCAGTAAAGCAGAAAGTTAAAACAATAAAGCAGAACAGAAAGTTAGCAGTAAAGCAGAAAGTTGAAGCAGTAAAGAAAGTTAAAGCAGTAAAGCAGAAAGTTAAAGCAGTAAAACAGCAAAACAAAAGCATACTCATCCTCCACCTAGGTGTTAGGTAACACCTCTATTAATGTACTGCTTTACTGCTTTAAGGTATGTAATATGTGAGTTAAAGCAGTAAAGCAGTGAGTTAAAGCAGTAAGCAGAAAGTTAAAGCAGTAAATCAGTAAACAAAAGCATACTAACCCTTAGGTGTTAGGTAACACTTCTATTGTTTACTGATTTACTGCTTTAAGGTATGTAATTTTAATAAATATGTGAGTTAAAGCAGTAAACATATGAGTTAAAGCAGTAAAAATGAGTTAAAGCAGTAGAGCAGTAAAACAAAAGTATACTAATCCCCTAGGTGTTAGGTGAAACACCTCTATTATTTTACTGATTTACTGCTTTATGTGGTATGCAATGTTAATGTTTTTAGTAAAATTTCTCGTACAATTGTAGTAAAATAAAATGATTATATATATCAGACACTCTGGATTTTTTTCTTCACATACAATTTCTTAAAATTTATAAATTAAAAGATATAAAGTATTAAGTAAAAATACTGTTAATAAATATATGTGTTAAATAATAGGTCTGTAATGAGTTACAGTTTTTAGGTTCGCGAAAATGTTTTTACTAAAAATGCTTAAGTATGAAATAAAAATGAATGACTCATAGTATATTTTAAAAGAAATTCTTTGAAAATGTTTAAGTATGAAGCAAAATGAATGACTCATAGTATATATATTTCATTCGAGGGAATATTGCGCCTGCGGGCGCACGCGGCGGGCGGGTACGTGGGGATATAGCGCCTGCGGGCGCACGCGGCGGCGGTTACGTGGGAAATATTGCGCCTGCGGGCGCACGCGGCGGGCGGGAATGCGGCGGGTCGCACGGGTGCGGGTTCGTGGGACTTCACGCGGCGAGATCATGCTGCGGTCCAGGACTGTTTTGAGCAACATAGGGTAGACAATTCTTTACTATTAACTCTGTTCTTTGGATGTAGGTAGATGAGCCATCAGCAGATTTATCAAAGATGAATCATCAATATAGATGGTATCAAAGATGACGTCATCAAAGATGAGTCATCAAAGATGAACCTTTTCATAAAAGTTGAGGCATCAAAGTTAAGGCATTAATGCTGGGAGGCATCAAAGTTGAGGCATCAAAGTTGAGGCACCAAAATATCGAGTGAGTGTAAACGTAAGTGTATCTGTGTGTGGGTGTGAGTGTAAGTGTATATGGTTTGAATGTAAGTGTCTATGGAGAATGTTGTGTATAAGTGTCATAGTGTATAAGTGTCATAGTGAATATGTGTATAAGTGTCATAGTGTATGTGTGTAGGTGTGTAAGTAATATATATATATATATATATATATATATATATATATATATATATATAAGGTTATATATATATATATATATATATATATATATATATATATATATATATATGCTATAGGGCTATAAGTGATAGAAAAGACTAACTCATAGTAGGGAAGCATCCTAGCAACTTGTAATATACAACAATCGAACCTCATACCTTATAACCTAGGGGTAGACACGCATATTAGGGGCTTCGGGGCTCAGGGGAGGCTAGAAAAGGTTTGAAAGTGGCGCACCTCAGTTGGCACTATGGGCAATCACTTCGGCACCATGTGGCACTCGCTTTGGCACCTATTGGCACCACTTGGCACTCATTGGCACTCACTCGGCACTCACCTGGCACTCACCTGGCACCTATCTAATACCTAGACACTAATAGAACATCACTAGATACTCTTTACGGTGATTGGGAACCATCAATGCCATCAAGTTAGCGAACAAAATTGACCCATGGTATATGGTGTCAAGGCCGAAATATCATGGTCAAACAAGGTTAAGACATCAAAAAGGGCTAGGTCCCTAAAGGAAGGACAAAAATTACTGTGTAATGTAATTGACTCATGGACGACCAAAGGGTTAAGTAGGTATGTACGTGTGTATAAGTGTAAATGTAAGTGTGTATGGTAAATGTAAGTGTCATAGTGAATGTGTGTATAAGTGTGTGTGTGTGTGTGTGTGTGTGTGTGTGTGTGTGTGTAGGTGTTCAAGTTAGGATAGATCCATACATACGTTCAAGTTAGGAACGAAATATGTGTGGGACGGGTGGGCCACGAGTGGGCAAAAAATTAGCGTGGGCCAAAAATGACCCACGGTATATGGCAAGGTCAAGGCCTAAATATCATGGTCAAACAAGGTTAAGACATCAAAAAAGGGCTAAGCCCCTAAAGGAAGGACAATAAATTACCGTGGGTCAAAAATGACCCATGAAGGACAAAAAATTACCGTGGGTCAAAATTGACCCATGGTATCTGTCAAGCTTTGGAGCAAAGGGGAAGGACAAAAAAGGTTATTAAAGACATCAAAAATAGGGCTAAGCCCTAAATGAAGATCAAAAATTACTGTGGGCAAAATTGACCCATGGTCGAAAAATTAAGCGTAAAGTGAGACATGTACAACGGTTGCTTACGCAACCGTTTGGCGCAACCCTTCTTCGAAGGGTTGCAAAAATTAGGGTTGCCAAAAAATTAGGGTTGCCAAAAAATTAGGGTTGCCAAAAAATACCGTGGGCCAAAAATGACCCATGGAAGACCAAAGGTTGGTCGAAAAGGTCAAGGACCCCCAAAAGGTGAAGGCCAAAAAAGGTCAAGGTCAGGTAAAAATTCGAGCTCAAAAAAGGTCGCGGTCAGAAAAGGTCAAAAAAGGTCGCGGTCATTTTCGTCCGGAACCCTTGCCCTACTACTCCTAACATTGAAAACTGAAAACCTAGCTATGAAAACCCATAGGGTAAAACTTCGTTGCCAACTTGGTTGGACCAAGGAAATGTGAGAGTCCGGTTATTGAAAGCCTTCCAGTGAAGCACTGCCACCATCTTATGTGGACCTGACCTCAAAAATTCAGAACCCGGAGATGGCCACCAGGTAAAGCAGTCTCACCATATTATGTAGAGTTTTACGTGAAAATCCACAACCATAATTTGGAAACCAATCCAGGAAAGCAGTGTAATCAACTTTTGTGGATATTACCACAAATTCTGGGGACTAACCCAAATGGTCGACAAGGAAAATGGTCGACAGGGCAAATGGTCGATAAGACATCAAAAACAATCCCTGCACAGCCCGCCGCAAACGTTAGGTTAGGTTAGGTTAAGTTAGGTTAGGTTAAGTTAGGTTAATTTATGTTAGGTTAGGTTAGGTTGGGTTAGGTTACGTTAGGTTAAGTTAGGTTAAGTTAGATTAGGTTGAGTTAGGTTAGGTTGTTTTGGTGGATTTGCTAGAGAAACTCAAACTAACCAGATTTTTTTTTTTTACAAATGTCGACCAAATATTTGACCTGTCGATCATTTTGCCTGTCGACCATTCATTTGGGACTAGCTTCGTTTTAAATTCTCCAGAATTATCTATAATAATTAAACTGTCAAAGAACTGAAATCAAAATTACCTGAAGATTTACTTCATTACCACTATCATCAATTTTCCTAGTCTTCTTCCAGATATGCGTCATGAACTTGTAAGTCGCGTCACGAGATATCAAGGAACTAAATACAATTGTTTTACCGTCGATCGTGTGAAGACCTACGGCGTTAGGGATGAATTTGGCCGTTCTTTCCTTCCGGATGCTACTCACGTCATTGATAGGGATCAAAGTCTGTAAATAAATTGTATAATGTTAAAATTTATAATGCTTCAAGAGATAAACAGAAAACTTATATATATATATTATTATTATTATAATTATTATTATTATTATATATATATATTATTAGATATATTATTATTATTATTATTATATATTTATTATTATTATTATTATTATTATTATTATTATTATATATATATATAATATATATATATATATATATATATATATATATATATATATATATATATTATATATAATATATAAATATATAAATATATATATATATATACATATATATATATATATATATATATATATATATATATATATATATATATATATATATATATTATTTTTGGTTATTATATATAGAAGCTCCTTCCTGGGAGTATAAATAAAGGAATAATAAGAAATGAGAATAAGGGAAACTGCTTAGAATAATGAATGGGAATGGTGCTTTCACAACTGATGAAATAGATGTGAGGAGAATGTGGAGGGAACACTCCGAAAATCTGCATAACATTGGCAGTAATGAAGAGGTAATAGTGAATATGTGTGGGTTTGATTATGCAAGAAGGAATAAGTATATTGGGATGAGATCGCTAGTAAGGAGGAGGTAATGGGTAGAGTGAGAAAGTTGAAGAATGGTAAATCTGCAGGTATAGATGGAATTACTGTAATGATCAAGAATGGAGGCGAGATGGTGATTAATTGGATTTGAAAGTGTGTAACAAAGCGTCTATGGAGGGTATAGTTCCGAGGATTGGAGGAGATAAGTAATAGTACCCTTATTTAAGGGTAAGGGGGATAAGGGTAACTGAAGGTATTATAGGGAATTAGTTTATTGAGCTTTGCAAGGAAGATATGAGCTGGTATTTTGGTCGAAAGAGTGCGTCGAGTGACTGAAGAACTGATTGGTGAAGAACATGGTGCGTCTAGTTTAGAAGTGGTAGAGGATGTGTGGATGAAAACTTTACATTGAAACAAATGATTGAGAAAATGAGGGAGAAGAATAAATTGTGTTTATGTTTTATGGATTTGTAACGCGTATGATAGGATTAATAGGGAAGTTCTAAGGAAGGTGTTAGTGATATATGGTGTTGGTGGTGGCTTCTGAATGGAATCAAAAGTATATGCCATGATAGTGAAGCATAATAAATGGAGCCGAGTGACGGTTTAGTGATTACTAATAGCGGAGTGAGTAGGATGCTATATCTCCCTATATTCAAGGAGCTGTGTTAGGAAAGAATTAGAGGTGGGGGGGGTGACAGGGGAAGGTAGAATGATGGAAAATGAAAGAGAGTGGAGGGTGCCCTACCTATCATAAGCAGATAGGCCTGTTTTAAAGCAACTGAAAGAGAGCTTGAGAGGGTTAAAAGAGAGATCTGGGTAGAGGTAAAAAGAGGGTTTGAAAGTAAACGTAGATAAGAGTAAGGTTATGGTTGTGAGTAAGGACAGTCCACGGTGTGAAGTTATGTTGGCTGGTGAGCAATTGGAATAAGTGTCTGAGTTTAAATATTTAGGATATATGTTGGATGAAAAGGAACGTTTGATGATGCGGAGTGAAGTAGAAAGTTGTGAACTGGCAGTAAGGTGTCAGTAGCAACTATTGGTGGATGTGAAAGGACTAGGTCTTGAGGTGCTTAGGGTCTTGCTGGCGAGTGTATGGTGTTTCTGTGTTAATTAATGAACGTAGTGAGACTATGGTCTGGAATAGATATAGATCTAAAGTACAATGTGTTCAGATGGACAATATTAGGGGCTTGTTAGGTGTGAGAAGAATTGATAAAATGATAGAATTGATATTAGAGAGTTGTGTGATGTGAAGAAAGGGGTAAATGAAAGTACGTTGAGATGGTTTGGTCTTGTGGAAAGAATGGATGATAGTCGGTTAGTTAAGCGGATTTATAGTGGAGAATGTGTTAGGAATGACAGGCGAATGTGATAAAGGAGATGAATTTGGTAGAAAGTAGAGGTGAATGTCTGGTAAAGGAGAGGAATGTGAGTTTGGAAGAGGCGAGAAGAAAGGTGCAAGATAAGGAATGGCTGAGATATTGTGAGGGGTAAGGGTTGTACGACCTGGGGCCAAGAAACAACCTCACATTGATAATATACCAATAATGAGGAACTGTCATCCTAGTAGTTTTGGTGATTTATTCACTGCACGAGTTCTCGCTATAAGGTATAAAGGGGGCGGTAAGGCTGGGCTTTCTTTTCGACTTGCGTCATATTTTTCTGATACTTTTCTGTTTCCGGTGCTGGAGACGCACCTTACCCGCAGCCAATAGGAAGAGAAGGTGGGTGATGATGATGAAGATGATTATATATATATATATATATATATATATATATATATATATATGGGGGTATATATATATATATATATATATATATATATATATATATATATATATTATATATATATATATATATATATATATATATATATATATAGTATATATATATATATATATATATATATATATATATATATATATATATATATATATATATATATATATATATATATATATATAAATATATCAGGGGCGGAGGGGAAAGCGATTTCTGCAAAACTTTTTATTTATATTATTAAATTATAGCTTTTTAATAGCATTATAAACATTGACTTTACCATATGCAAAAATTCGTATTTAGCTTCCAACAGTCGGATATACATCAAAATCCGCATTGGAGTAGGCATTGCATAATAAAAGAACATCCATTTTTCATGCCAACATCACCGGAGCTCATATCCATACCATAACTGTATTATTTTTGTGAAGCTATTATTGGAAAGTGTTCTTGTTGTATATCGTGTTTGTACGCCATTTTTATATTTTTAACTTCCGACAAGAGATATATATATATATATATATATATATATATATATATCATAAATGGAACCTTGTCCAAATATGTATATATATATATATATTATATATATATATATAGTATATATGGTTATTGTGTTATATTATTAATATTATTATTGTTATTGTTATTATTACATAGTAGCCTGGGATCGTAATCAGTTTTCCAAAAGCGCAGATATTTAGCTGAACTTGAATATGGATTAAGTCTGTAGGATGTGAGGGTCACTGAAGATACGCGATATACAAACGATCTGCGTGTACTTAAAGTCACCGCTGCTCAGGTAAATAACAGACATTTCTTCAGCACGCGCCAGCAAACAGGCTACGCTCATTATTATTAGTCGAAGAGGTTTCCGAAGGAAACATCTTGAGTTGTGTTTAACTCCCAGAGCCCGAGCCCGCACTCACCACGTTGCTGTACATTACAGTAACCGCATCGCACCGCACCGCGCCGTAGCGCTACGTCGAAGAAATTGAGATCACAGAGCGACCTACTTTTGCCGACTTTCAGCTCAGCTCGGCCATCCGATCTCCGCCCCGCACCTACCGCGCCGCACCGTACGTAGCCGGCCGTGGCCGTATCGTGCGTTAAAGGCCCGCTTCGACTCACCCTCTGGAGTTCTTTTTATTATTATTATTATTATTATTATTATTATTATTATTATTATTATTATTATTATTATTATTATTATTATTATTATTATTATTGCGCATATATTTTTGTTGTTATCGCTGCTGCGTACTGTTCTGAGTTCAATATACAGCCTGTTGCGGCTCATCGGCTGCTGTTTGAGGTGATGGGGAGTGCTAGTTGGGAGCACGAAGTTGTTGTCTCGTGGCCCCCCGAAGCGTGACCTCACCTCCCTAAAATGAAATGTTCGTTGGCTGAAATTTGCGAAGACAGATTTCTAGAGATATGAAGTTGGGTCGCACCGCGCTGGAGTTACTGTGGCCGAGTTACAAACACTCCGTAGCAACCGACAACCTGGGTGTCCGTTACCGTAGGTGTCGATGGTTGGTCCACGTAGGGTGCCCAGGACCCCCATTACTGTCTCCGACTGAGAGCACAGGCGGGAAATAGAGGGGTCGAGTTAGCGACGAAAGATTTATCGAGAGGGTCAGCCAAATGAAGCGAGACAGCTGCGCTGGCCCGCGGCGCGCCGTTATTAAATATTAGTGTAATGATACAATATTGGTGTCTTTGATTTCGAAAATAAAGGTTTCAGAACCATCAAGAAATAAAAATAATAGTCAGTCAAATAAATGTCATAAATAAATTTTTATTTCTTTTATGCTTCATAACTTCATGTAGTTCAGCTGCCTTGCTATTTGCAGTAAATACTACCAGTCCCACCAGGTTCTCTTCCGCCTTCGACATTCAGATCTATTGACCAGCTGATTGCTGTCACATTTTGTCATTTTTGATAAACATGGTCATGTGACCCAGTTTCCTTTATACAAAGATCAGATAAAGCTGACGTGGTCATTCAGTACAAAGCATTTAGCATCATATCCTGGCCTCCATAACGAGAACTTAGCCCATCTAAACAAGAATAAATGGTTAGCCAATCAAAGAACGAGCGATAACACCAGTGGGGTAATTAGCATCTCGCTCTCCAAAAACGTATCTGAGCCTCACACTCGGCCATGATCTTCAACATAACAATGCCACTTTACAACGGTAATATTTAACAAAATTTACCATAACACGTACTCATCACCAGACGAAGAAACAGAGGCAATAACCAGACACAGCCATCAACACGTAGTCAATACCAACACAGGCGGGAAGAACAAAGTTTTCATAGTTTTGGTAACATGCATTTTCATTGAAAAGAGTGTTATATAAATACATAAAAACATATGTTTATAAAAATATAAGTTTATTTTAAATATAGCCAATTCAGCTCCAACAGATTCAGCTGCGTCGCCTTCTCTAAAGAATTAACAGCTGCGACAGCAGAGGCCAGCAATACAGCTGGTTACTTGACCAGCAGCATCATTTTCACGAGCGCTATCCAGGCTGATATTAATGCACCCAGTACGAAACCAGCTGGCAGGTAAATAGCAGACAGCACCATGTGCTGGCGTTATCATCGCGGCGTCAACACGCCGTTAATTTTTATTTAATGATGTAATATTTTTCAGAATTTGCCGCAAAGTATGAATTTTTACCAGTTGCGAACATCGCGTGTTTAATGTTCGTAATCGCAGCGTTCCGCTTACATGACTTCACTGCAGCCTTCGACACTACTATCGGAAACCATGATAACATGCTCTGTCCGCGATGTCGCGTTCTGATGAATTCATTTGCCAAACATGTGGATTTCGCCGTTATCGGCCGGTATTCATCGTGTTGACGATGTGGGCTTTACTGATCAACATTGGGAGTCAACGAGCTCTCGCACAGACGATGCGGAGCGTCACGAACTCAGTACAGCGAAAATATCCTACTGAAGGGAATCAGTAAACAACCCCGAGATTCTGCCACATCAGAAGAGTGCAAACAGGCACAGGTCGCACGGACGAATATGAATGCCTGTGGTATAGACTTCCGTGGCGCACGGGGTCGGGTCAACAACAAAGGCATTATCGATTACACAATAATAATATTAACATCAACAATACCAACAACAACAATAATATAGTAATAAAATTTATATACACCAATGAATATAGCGCGATCAGCGGTCATTGTTTTCACATAATAAAGTAACAGGCATACAGAATCCGCAGCAGTACAATGAGCCTAACATGTTTACGTTACAACATCTGGTCAACAGCTTAATAAGCAGTAAGTACTAGCACAGCATACAACGTAATTTATTTCATTCTTTTTTCAGGCATAGCCTCTAACATATCAATGCCATTTATACAACAACTGATTTACGTAGCATTAGATACTGTCATTTTCGATAAACATAGTAAAAATGCAGTTTGCAGCACCATTGAAGGAGTGCTGGAACATAACGTTTTCAGTTAACATAGTACGAATCCAAGAAAATGCCACCAACACACCTGGTGCGTTAACATAACAAAGTTCAATACTAATCACTTCGTAAAATTATCAGCGCTGCATAAACGTACTCATACTTTTCCAAGTATACCGCACATTAACGTTAATTTCATACTGACAGCAGTACAGCTTAATCGGCGACGTTTATACCTGACCAATATTTACGAACTAACGAATATTGTAAACATAACAAAGCTTCTTATCCAAACATGTCACGAAATAGTTTTTTGACACACTAAATCCATCGAATATGCTTAATAACAAAAGCTTTAGCTTCACAAGCCAATATTATAATCAGCACCACAAAGGCAACTAACATACTGCGTAGAATAACAAATATCCTGAAATTTCTGCCTGTCGTTGCGTAGTTAATAGGTCACATTACGCCGATATGTTCCTGTTTTTCTTCATCAGCAACAAAGTCGCACGAACAAAGTATCACCTATCAAAGACAACATCTGAACCAGAACACCATCAGCAACAATTCGCTCTGAGTATAACATCACTGTCCTATGAATACAGCAAAATTTAGGTAAAACCCAACAGCTAAACTTAACCTAGTCACGCTTTAACACATCGTCGTAATCACAGTGTTGTCTACAAAACCATCACGCCCCAGTGCTGGTTTTCACATTGTCATAGCACATTTAACATGTACGCACCAACTTACAACAGTTCAGCAATCCAGCACCACCCGCCAACCACTGCTGAATTAATGATTCAAGTCAGCATATCTGTCATTTTGAACAAACATAACATATGGGTCAGTCTTATATTAACAACGAATATCTGTTGAGCAACAAATTTTAGCATCAATAAAGCTAACAACAGACCGCGACTAGAATAATGGGCAAATTCCACATCGCACATGAAATCTCGCCGATCAACAGGTCACGGATATACCATCTTCTTTGAGATATAAGATATCTGGTCGTTAACAGGCCTCAATCTATCAAAATCACCATCTGAACCATGAATGATACTCATCGTGCAAAATACCATGTCGAGTATGGTCATCGATTTGATCCATGAACAACTGTAGATTACAGTGGCTCAGGCAAACCCGAACATTATCTCCAAAATCCCACCTTGGGCTCACAGCTTCATCATCTGTTAACACAGCAGTTGTCTTCATTAAAATCATCATTTTCTCTGTCAGCCGCAGTTACTTCACAGCCAGTCAGGGTACACACAGCGTAACGCCTTAACTTCAGCGAATAAGATAACCACCTAGCAACATGAGCGGATGGAATCTGCGAGGGGGACCCAGGGTGTAAGCGGGTTTTCGGGCCCAGCCCGAAGGGCTGAGGGCCTTACCCCTCCTTCGAGTGGGTAAAGCTCCGCTTTACACCCTTCGCGATCCCCTCGCATGAATTCGCCATCCTCAAGGGGCGCATCCCCCTGGGTTTTCTCGTAAGGCAATGTGTTGCTTTGATACTCGTGGTTAATGAAACTGCTTTATTCGTAAGCGTTGCCATAAATATTACTATGACAATGGAAATAACACTGATTCAAAATGAGAATGATGAGTTTTGCAAGATGTCATTGTGTTAACTGGACGATGATGTGTTAGAAACGTGAGCCTGGGTTAGGTTTTTGTTGAATAATGTCAGGTTTGCTCCTAGACTTTTGCTAATGTCTACGTTTATTCATAGTATCAAATGATGTTATACTCGACATGAGTGACACTTTGATGAAGATATGTCAATTCATAGTTCAAGATGGTGGCATTTTTGATAGATTGGTTTTGTTAAGGGATTTTGTTAGATAATAAGGCTTTACCTGTTGTTAATATGCTCAAAAAGTGGGAACATATCGAGTATTGTGTGACCTGTTAGCTACTTTACCTTGATCAGTAGGGAATTTTTCAGGATGTTAGTTTATTATTCATACGTGAGGTATGTTAGGTTTGCATTTGTACATTATATTCCTAGTCGCAGTTATGATTTGTTAGCTTTATTGATGCTAAAACTTTGTTGGTTAAGCAGATATTCGTTGGTTAGTACATAAAGAACTTATTTTTATGTTATGTTTGTTCAAATGATATTTGAAATATATTCTGAATCACAATTCAATAGACTAGCAGGTGGATGGGTAGGGACTGCAGGGATGGGGTGGTTTGATTTACTGATTAATGAAAACTGTTTATTCGTGAGTTAGGATGCTATGTTAAATAATACTATGACAATGTGAAAATAACACCGATTTGTTAGAGAAATGGAGAAATGTTGAGTTTTGTAAGATATTACTGTGTTAACTGGCGATGATGTCAGAAACGTGAGCCTAGGTTAAGTTTTTTGCTGGGTAATGTTAGGTTTACCTCTAGAATTTTGCTAATGTCTATGTTTATTCATAGGACAATTGATGTTATACTCACTCAAAACGAGTGACACTTTGATGAAGATGGTGTTAATTCATAGTTCCAGATGTTGGTATCCCTTTGATAGATTGGTCACTTGTTAAGGGATTTTGTTAGATGATGTGCGGCTTTACCTGCTGATATGTGAGAAAAGTAGGAACATATCGAGTATTGTGTGGACCGATACTTCTCTTCACCCTTTGAGTAAGTAAAGAACTGGTGATACTGATTATTCACACACGAGGTATGTTGGGTTTGCCTTTATTCTAGTCATGCTAGATATAGTCATTGAAGCTAAAGCTTGTTGGGTTAAGCATATATTCGATGGTTGGTATATAAAGAACTTATTTTTATGTTAGGTTTGGATAAAACTTTGTTGCGTTTACAAACTTATCTCGTTGGTTTGTATGATAATTGGTCAAGATTATGATAAATCCTTGTTAAATATTACTGTCAATGTAAAATTAACGTTAATATGTTAGAGATATGCTTGGAAAAAGTATGAATAGGTTACGTTTTGTATGCAATGTTAGTTACTTTACAGGTGTTATGGAGCTTGTTTACGTTAACACTTTATTCTTGCTTAAGTTGTGTTAGTTGTTGTACATTATTTTCTTAGTCTGGTATATTATGTTAGCTATATTATTAAGAAAACCTTACATGTTTGTAAGATTTGTATCTGTAATGGTTAGTATATAAAGAACTCATTTTGCACTATGTTTATCCGAAATGATAGTCTAAATGCTACGTAAATCAGTTGTTAATGTAAAATTAACATTGATATGTTAGAGATATGCTTGAAAAAGAGAGAATAGGTTACGTTTTGTATGCTGTGCTAGGTACTTTACTGCTATTAAGTATGGAACTTTGTTATTGTTAGTTGTTTATTCTAGCGTAAGGTGTGTTAGGTTTTGTCATTGTGCCTTATATTCTTAGTTCTGGATGCTATGTTAACTTTATTAATGTGAAAACAATGTTATGTTAGCATATACATTGGTTGGTATATAAAGAACTTATTTTAATGTTCAGCTGTTGTTGTTGTTGTTGTTACATATTGTTGTTGTTGTTGTTGTTGCTGTCGTTGTTGTTGTTGTTGTTATACGAGAATATATACTCTTTTGAACTGATATGGTTCGTTCGTACGTCGTATTCTTGTTCTTTCTTCTGACTGGTTGAAAGAAAGAATCTCATTACCTATAAGGGTTGTTTACGCATACGATTTCCTTCAGTAGGATATTTTTTCGCTGTACTGGTACGATGACATCTCCCCGCATCTCCATGTCTGTTGTTGATATCTTCACGAGGAGCTTCGTTATTCCCAATGTTGTGTCAATAAAATTTTATCGTCAACCTGATGGATACCGATACATTGCTTGTATTCCTGCCAGAGAGTCAAATAATAGACCTTTATTCGTTTGTGCTGATGGATTCATCAAGATTATCGACATCGCTGCTGCATGGCTAGAGGATAAGGGTATGTTATCCCATGGTTCGATGAGTAGTGAAATATCTGTCAGAGGTGACAGTGTGAGAGGTCATAATAGAATAGACGCTGCGTTCTCATCATGTGACGGTATTAAAACCCTTGATGTTCGCAACTATTGGAAACCCCTCGATTGTGAGACCTTCATGCGTACGTGTATAGGTTTCACAGTTCGAACATCTGAAAATATTACATCATTGCTTAAAATAAAAAACGAATTAACATCACATCTTAACGATGTTGACATACTTGATGACATAATACATATAGCACATGGTGTAATCTATGATATTTACACCGAAACATGTGGTTTCCCGTATAATACAGTATACAGGAGTGCATTAATAACTATCAGCCTGGATAAGTTTACTTCTCTCTTGTATGAGAGAATGAGTGCTGCTGAATCAAAATATGCCGAAAAATGGTTTAGTGTAGGCATTTATACTTACATCCTTTTAAAGGATGTTGAATCTTTAGAGAGATATATAGAACGTACCCAACTTGAATCCTATGTTCTCTGATTAGATGAATTAATATATTTAAAATAAACTTATATTTTTATGTATTTATATAACGCTCTTTTCAATGAAAATTATTCAATGAAAATTATATGTTATAAAATATGAAAACTTGTTTTACTTCCCTCCTATGTTCGAATTATTGACTACATTGATGATGATGGCTGTTTATTCGTCTGGTTGTTGTTATGTAGGCATACTTTCGCTGGTCTGTATGATAATTACACAATGTTATAGTAAATTTTTTGTTAAATATTACCATGTTAGTGTAAATTAACATTGTTATGTTAGAGATATGCTTGACAAAGGGCAGAAATAGTTATGCTTTTTGGATGAATTAAGCTAGTTACTAATGAGTATGTGGTCCTCTTGTTAATGCAACTACTTATTCTTTGTTTAAGATGCAGCTAAGTTTTCGTTGTGGTTATATTCATAGTCTATATGATGCATAAGCTTTATTACTGGGAGAAAACTTTGTTACGTCAGCATATTATCTGATCTTTGTATAAAGAACTTGATTTAATGTTATGTTTATCCAAAATGATACTCAAAATTTGACCTTAATCAATAGATCAATAGATCAGTATTAACAGAGGGCACAGATAGCCGTATGGTGGTTTGATTTAGTGATTTACTGCTTTAGGTATGTAAAAACGTAAATTTGTAAGTTACATGTTGAATAAGAAATTATTTATTTATTTATTTATTTATTTATTTTTTATTTTTATACCTGAAACCATTATTTTCGAAATCTACAGATCCAATAACATATATAGACCCCAATATTGTATCATTACACTAATATTTAATAATCCTTAATCGCCTGAGCTAGCACCGGAGCATCATCACCTTCTTAATTCTCCTTCTTCATTCTTCTCTGTTCTCTCATTCATCTTTTCATCCTTTCTTCTATTCCTCCTTCGACCTGTTTTCCCAATTCTGTGCTCTTTTTTCGAACGAGACCCCCTAACAAAACTAGACACCCCACATGGACTTATAACCATCATATTCGAACTCACGACTCGATAACCCTACACACTAAGATTGTGGGAAGAGTACAATTGTTTGATGATCCTGAGATTACAGTAGTTCTTCTGTGCACTGTGTTTGATTAACTCACAGATTCATCAAGTATTTCTAGAAATTTAACTCTGAATCTTCTCACCAAATTTCAGCCAATTACGAACATTTGATTTTTAAGTGGGGTAATAGTCTGGGGCCTAAACGTAATAACTGCAGATCTGTTAAGGTTACCCCCATCTAACACCCTCCAAATTTAACAACCCAATAATGATGACCCACCCCTGTAGATGTATATTGACCTAGAACTGATGCAAGAAGAAACCACGGTGGTACAACAAAAATAATAATAATAATAATAATAAAAATTATAATAATAATAATAAGACAATAACACACATAATAAAAAACTCCAGAGGATGAGTCGAGTGGAGCTACAAAGGATGCGATGCGATGCCGTGCGGCGCGTGCGGTGCGGGGCAGATAACCCGAGGGCTGAGCTGAGTTTACGAAATTGAGATCACTTGTGATCTCAATTTCTTCGACGGTGCGCTACGGCGCGGTGCGGTGGGGCGCGGTGCGGTGCGGTGCGGTGCGGCGCGGTGCCATGCAGTGCGGACCTGGTCGCAGAATATCGCAGAAGATTAAAACAACTCAGAAGTGTTTCCTTCGGAAACACTTCTTCGACGTAATAATAATAATAATAATGTGTTTGTGTATGCGCACGCGCGCTCAGTCTGTGTCTGTCGGTCAAACAGACCTTCGGTCTGTTTGACCTCCAAATGGTCGGTCGCCCAAACGCTTGTTAGGCCTAAACTCACCCACGCAGATCAAGCCACAAGGGCGTAAGCGCAATATCGGCGTCCACCCTCGGGGGTGACCCCCCTCTATATACATCCTACAGACTTGAAATTTACACGGATTCGTCCTTACCCCATATATACATTATATTCCAAGTTTAAAGCAAATATCTCTTATACTTTTTGAGAAAAAGCTGGTCGATCCCGAGCACCCAATACTACTATATATATATATTATTATTATTATTATTATTATTATTATATTATTATTATTATTATTATTATTATATATATTATTATTATTATTATATATTTGTTATTATTAATATTTTTAGCGTTAAAAATTATATATATATATATTATTTTTATTATTATATATATATATATATATATTATTACCTGTATATATATATATATATATATATATATATATATATATATATTATATATATACATATATTATATTATATATATATATATATTTATGTAGATATATTATTATTAAAAATATATATATAGATATATTATCATTATATATATATATATATATATATATATATATATATATATATATATATATATATATCAAAATCATCCCCAAAGACACAAAAAGATATGTAATTAAAAAACTATAACAGCTACAAGAAAATAAAAAAAAAAAAACATTTTATTAATCAGGAGACATTTTTATCCATGTTTTTTTTAAAAATAAATAAAATAACGCTTTTGAAAAATTTAAAATTGTTAAAAATGATGGAAAGCTGTATGATAAGCAT